>JANTPZ010090631.1:0-24333 GCA_025593235.1 Vachellia pachyceras | reverse complement strand
ACTCTTTGAGAGAGTAGTTTATTCATTCATCCAAACTCAATGTATTTCCGTGAGAAACTCAAGATTGGGATCTTGAGATTATTGGGCTGAGTTAAGTTAAGAAAGCAGAGCATGTTGGTCTCTGATACAGTGCAAATCATGAGGGGGAGTGCGATTCCCTTTGTAAAGGCTTGAGAAGCCTGATGTTATTGTTGATAGTGGATTGAAAAATCTCAGAGGAGCTCTGAGGACTAGACGTAGGTCAGGAGGATCGAACCAGGATAAATGACCGTGTTCACCTTCTCTGCGCTGCTCTTTCTTTCAATAACTTGGTTTTTGTTTACTCTTTGATTTAACGAAAAATTTATGACACCCAATTCACCCCCCTCTTGGGTGACAGCCGGTCTAACAAAAGGAGGTTTGGTGAATTTTTGGAAAAATTGGTTTTAAAAGTTAAAGGTTCTAAAGGCCCTGAAAAATGAATCTGTTTCAGGTGGAAATTAAAAATATCAAATGAGCTTCAAATGAGCTGAAAATTTCCAGTCAAAAACTACACATCCTAAGCTTTAAAATTATATAAATTTTGTGAAATTTGGATGTGTAATTTGAGATATATGATTTTCCAAAATTTGAGGTAAAATCTGAAAAACTGGAATGAACCATTTCGGACAGTATGTGGTTTTCGAATAAACTGATTCAAATGGGAAATTATTTGGGCCAATGAGTATTTTTCCCCTATATTTCAATTAATAATAAAAATTTAGAAATTGGAATCACTCAATTTCGATTTTTTTAAATTAATTATGAATTTTCAAAGTTGGGTCATAAATCTGGAAAATGGGCCAGTGAACAGTAATAGCGTTTTTAAAGAAAAAGAAAAATTTTCAAGTTCACTAAAAAGGCCAATTTGAGTTATCCAAGGTCCAAGAATGGTTCATAAGTGATCCAATAAGAGGATATAGAGGGAAAATAGGAGGTGTTACATTTGGTGGTATCAGAGCCTAAGATTTTGGCTTATGGGCCCACAATGAATGTTTTGGGCATTCATATTG
The DNA here is from genome assembly GCA_025593235.1 of Vachellia pachyceras. Lineage (NCBI taxonomy): Eukaryota > Viridiplantae > Streptophyta > Magnoliopsida > Fabales > Fabaceae > Vachellia > Vachellia pachyceras. The sequence goes on along the minus strand of JANTPZ010090631.1, from coordinate 23,302 downwards.
CATTAATGTTGCATGGATGTGATGTATGAATGAACGTGTTTATTTCTTTATTGGTTGTGGCTTACGCTTAAGTAATTGATGAATTCATTTATGTTCTGAAATGAATAAATGCGAATAGCCAAGCATGAGTAGTGATAGCACTAAGATAACACAAATCCTTGATCCTAAATATGAGGATTATGATACGTATACCCCAGAGGCGAGTTTACACTCCGAACCGTCAGTCAACGATGACGATCCTCGTGAGAAAGAGGAGCTCATTAAAGAGGAAGATAATCCACAAGCTGAGATGGGTATGCTGAAGGAGAAGTGCTCAGGGAAGAAAAGGGTGATATATAGATGATTATGGGGTGACAAAACCAATTGTTACCAAGCCGATAAGCCGGAAGAGATACCGGTCTCAGAGAAAGAAGCAAAGTATGTCTCAGACAGCCATTGAAAGAATTTTTTATGATTAAGTCAGAGAGGCTAGTCATATCAGTAATATAAGAGGATCCAGAAATGGGAAAAGAATCACGAATATACTCTATATGTATCAGGATCCACTACCGTAGTATCATCTTGAGATTCAAGCGAGATGCAGAGGTAACCAGTAGATCTAAGTTGAGATTATGAAGTCCGTCCAGAAGAGATAGCTTACAGGAAATCTAGATACCATGAATTTGATAGGGCGTATCTGGGAATTGAAGACCCGTAAATTCCAAAACTATACTTCTCTTTGAGGACAAAGATGTGATTTAGCTCGAATAGAAAAGGGCCAGAGAGGCCTTTGAGCTTGATTAGCTCGCAGGAGTGCAGTAGGGAACAACGAATGGTCTTGAGCTTTGATGGCAACCATTCCAAATAAAGAGCTGTGGAGATATGGGAATCAGGGTTATAGAATTCCCCATTCTTGATTTCTAGTAGTCATTTAGTGGTAATTTTTCAAAATTCACTGAAAAACTGAATTTGGTCAAATGAATAGAACTTGCTGGCAAAATTTACAGTTTCAAATTTTTAAGGCTTTTTGACATAAATGTTATTCTAATGGGTATAAAATATTTGGAAAGGATATCCTATATACAAGGTGTTACACTATGTGCCTCAGCACAATTTTCAGTATATTCATTAAAATCAATGTAATCCCTCCCCCTTAATAGCATAATCAATTATAATCATTGAAATGCATAATATTTACTCTTTCGGTAAATGAATATTGATCAAAATTTTTATGTGTATCTCTTATATGTTGTACTGAATGTTCTTCCTATTATTGGCAAACTGATATTTTGTCAGTTAGACACGACATTCCTCCCGTTGGTGATTTTTCTATTGAACCTTGGTAAGTAAAGCTATAAAAAAGTAATCTTGAGGGTTTCCCAATTCGTTTGAATGTTCTACTCCAATTTGCATACTTATATAAAGACTGCTTTGATATTTTCTAATATATTTTAAATCTTCTTATACACTTCAAGATACTTACCCTTTTCTTATATACACAAAAATGATAAAAATAAATTGTAGTTCACAAAATATTATTCGGATAAGGCTTTTGAAGTGATTTAGCATACCTGTAGAATCCGACTCTGTTTACAAGTACCCATGCGTTACTTGGATCACAGGAGTGGACCCAAAGTATGAGACACAATAAAGGCACAGAGAAAAGGAAGAGAGGAGAGGAGGAAAGTTTCTGTTCGTCTGTTTGGAAAAAATAGGCATGATTCCTTTATAAAAACAAAGGAATAAAAAATACCCCCTTGATGAGAAACTGTCCCACCCTTTCTACGTACCTTTTGCATCTTTTATTTTAATTTTGAATTATAAAATTATATTTTAGGAATTTCCATTTATTCCCACAAGAGTGCTTATTTACGCATTTGACCCAACACATGGATTTTATGCCTAATCCATTAAGGATGGCCCATATTCAAACATCTCCCACTCACTTAGTGGATTAGGAATTGTGGGCCTCGTCCTCCTCTATTCTTTCTCTCATACTAGGTGCTTTGTGTGACCGCATAAGCATGACGTCTCATAAATGTCTGCACTAGAAATCTCTCTTACAAGACCATCATAAGACAATCTTTCTCTGTGTAGCTTGAATTTTGTATTATGCCTCATATGTCCTAGATTTAACCAAAAATACACTTTCTCTTGACGAATCTAATCCCTCTCAAGTCAATATAAGACTTAGATTATCTTTCTCATATGCATGTTGTCCACACTTATGAAACACAAAATTGATATCATAAGGGACATGTCAGATTAACCAGCATAGTTGTGCATTTTTCAGGTAATCTTTCTTTGACCCATATCACTTTGACATATGTCCACCACTTTTCTAACGTTGCACCTTGTATCGCATCCATCATGATCATAAGATGTACGTTAAGGTAACAGTCATTGAAATATACCTCCTTGATAATTCAAAGTCAAAGGACATAAATAGAAATATTAATTTCTTGGGACTCACATAGTAATGAAGCAGAGATCCATTCACTTGCTTCCCTTTTGTGGTTCTTTATCACACGTGACATGAATCACATGCTACGTTGTTTCTCTTATACTATAATAGCATACGTTGTTTTGATACTTATTATCAATATAGACTTTTAGTCTAGATGTTCCCAACATCTAAACCCAAATTCTTCTTCCTCTCATATCTTATGTGACGTCAGTATTAAAGAATTTGTTGTATGATAACAGGTATCATGGGAGCAGGTCCCCATGATTCGATTCATGTTTTATATGTATATACATTAAATCTCATATCGACATGCTATACTATTGCTGAGGTAACATAACTTGTATTTCTTCTCTACCAAATCAACATTCCTGCTGCTTTATTGGTGAATACAAGTGTCTCATCTTTGCATACTACACCTGAGTATCAAAGGTGGTCACTTGTGTGAGAGCCTACCTCACTTACCTATACAACTTACTAGATATCGTATACTTGTAACACAGACACATAAATCAATGATGAGAAATTGAATACTTCAATCATAAATTCAATACATAGTGCCTCTAATTTCACATTTTACGCATATCAATAGCCCTTACATACTTTTCAAACATTTCTTTGGCTATTAGTTTAGTCAAGGGTTTTGTGACCATACTTTTGATCGAAATGTGTTGTACATTAATTACTTTCTGTGCTCAATAATCTCTTACAAATTTATATTAAATATCAATGTTCTTAGTCTTGCTATGATATTTGGGGTCTCAGGCCCAACCCTCAATCACAAATTTTTTTTTGGTTGAAATGCACTATTTCGCTAGCGCCAAAATGACACCATTTCAAGGAGGAGGGAAGGCTCAACCTGATTGAAAAAAATGGCATCATTTCTATCCTCATTGAGTGAGTCAAGTTAACCTACTCAACCTGATCTGCTTGTGACCCGGATTTTCCCTTTTCTACACCGCAACGTTGAGTTGTTTCCCTTTTTTTAAATGGAGGTTACTTTTAATCATCCCTAACCTCCATCCGGGTTAGGGACAAAACGGGTTGGGTTCGATGGACTTGACTCATTCGTTTTTCACGTTCTAGGTTTCCATTTTTTCGTCTCGACGAGCTCAACACAATGGGAGTACATTCGAAGCCTGGGCCTTTCTCTTTTTCTGGAAAAAATGTGACAGAACACCCGAGTCTTTTCTTTTTCGTAACTCCTTTGTCTAGTGTCCGTTCTTCGCGTTCTTGGTGTCCACGTCTTCGTTTTGACAAGCTCTATATGATAGATATATTTTCTAAGCCTAAAAAGCTTGTTTTATGAGGACCCAGATTTTTTTCAATTATGAATTTTGTTTTCGTTTTTCGTTTTCTTCATTTCGTCTCAAGAGGCATACGATTTAAACACATGCATAAATATACAGAGATATGTATAGATAAAATGAAATGAACAAGGCATAGTGATGAGTTAAGAAAAAAATGCAGTTCACACACAAAAACGAAAATTGCAGACTGCTTTTCTTATGAAAATTTCCAAAAAGAAAATATACACTATGCAATTCATGAACTTTGCAAGCAAATTTATGTATGTACAGTAAAAAAATTGCCACATGAACTCAATTTGCTCGGATACCACTGAAGGGATTTGGGCGTACATGTAAAATCTGACTCTGTTTACAGATACCCACGCGTTGCTTGAATCACAAGAGTGGACCAAAGGTATGAGACACATCAAAGGCATAGAGAAAAGGAAGAGAGGAGAGGAGGAAAGTTTCTGTTAGTCTATTTGGAGAAAAATGGGCATGATTCATTTATAAAAACAAAGGAATAAAAACTGCCCCATTGATGAGAAACTGTTCCCACCCTTTATGCTTAACTATTGCCTCTTTTATATGAATTTTGAATTATAAAATTATATTTTGGAAATTTCCATTTATTCCCATAAGAGTGCTTATTTACATATTCGACCCAACACATGGATTTTAGGCCTAATCCATTAAGGGTGTCCATATTCCAACAGCTTTTAACTCGATAGGTTTAACAACATATTCAAATATTGATCTCTCTATCAACCATTTAAGCATATCACATCAATGTAGTAATACAAGATAATAAAAATCTGCATAGCAATTTCCTCTCTTATTGTTTGATCCGCTTCTTTTAATTTCCTAGAAAGACTCAATCTGTTGCATTTTAGGTCTAATTTTTTTTCCGATAAAAACCTGAATTCCATTACTAGAACAATTACATTACATCAAGACAAAAAAAGATCTAACTAGTGCCTATTCTCTCGTCAACCTTCACCTCTCGAATAAAAGATGGTGATTGATCAAAGACACAAAAACTTCTATTTTGACTATGTGAGTGCTTAGCTAATTTATCAGAAGCGGATATCTCTTCTCTGTAATCATGAGTAATATCCACTCGCCAATTTTCATGAATAAGGAACCTAAGTTCGTTAACTACATCCTTAAAGGGGTAATTATATTTACACAGCCATATACGGCAAAATTAATTGCTTCTATATAATTTGTTCTAAGGCAAACATGTTTAAAGCACCTAGCCCAACACAAACTAAGATCTTGTAAGTAGCTAATCATTTCAGCAACAATTGGAGGAATATTAGTAAGTTTACAGCTAAATCCACAAAGCCATCTCTCTTAGTGGTCGTTGATTTATCCCCACATCTACTTCTACCATCTATTAGTACAAAAGCATCCACTGTTAAGTGACACCCACCCTCTCCAATTGGCTTTGGAGGTTCTATAGGAGCTTCCCTTCCTGTGTGAGAAACCTCACTGGATAATATCGTGGTCTGAGCAGGCTCTGAAGAAGTAGGATTCCGCACTTAGCCATTCATTATGTCCATCTTCACCAAACAGTTCTCTGCATTGTGATACCCATACATCCTATCACATGTATCCAAATAGAAATGACCATGAAATTTTGCCAACTTTCTATTTCAGTTCTATTTCTTTCATGGCTATGCAAGACCGCATAATATTATTTACAACATTTTGTCCTTTCTTTTTTTTTTAAAAAAGAATATAATTAGGGTTTTATCAAGAGATTGATATCCTTGATATTCTTAGAATCAGGGATCTAAGTAAAAGTTCTCATTTTTTAGTTCTTAATCAGCAACCACGTTGTTTATTTTGGTGTCTGTGTGTGACTTCGAGTGTGCTTCCTGGATATTCTTAAGGAATCTCATATAATGGGTCCACAACAATTATTTGGATCCTTCAGATCCTACTCATTTAATTTTTTTTATTATTGAGACAAAATTTAAATCACTCAAATTGCAGTATTTTTTTTTTTAAAAAACGAGAGTATTATCAGTGTCAATATTCTTGAATTTTTGGTCTATTATTTATTATACTAGAAAGACATATACATTGTAACTTTGTTTCGGAACACACATGTTGTAGCCCCAATCATGCACAACAATAAGAAGTGAAATGGTTCTCTCTGCTGAAACATGTTTTGCATTGTTGGAATATGCTTCTAAAAAACATTGGGATTATATCCATTAGGAACCAAACCCGATGTAATTGGTACATAATTGAGAATAAGAAACATTGTGGGTGCAGAGTTGTGATATAGCCATTATAATAGAAAGGTTCATATTTAGTACGTGCATGGGCAGCTAAGAAATAACAAGAAGGAAGAAAACACATTTTCCTTCCCAAAAACTTTTGGTCTTGGTCCCTTCCTTATGACGAATTCACTATGTATTTTAATCGGAGTCCATATCAATGCTCTGGCTGGTTTCATATGGTCCCTTCCTTATGGCGAATTCACTATGTATTTTAATCGGAGTCCATATCAATTCTCTGGCTGGTTTCATATGGGTAATTTAGCAAGTTAATCAGATTTCACGTTAGCCTAAGTTCCTTCAAGCATGTTTTGAAATCGGGACATAATAACTTAAAATATAAAATAAAAGCCTTCCCGAACTAAATTTGGCTGGAAATTCTTATATTTGTACTGAAAATACATGTTTATGGTTTCATATTAATTTTTTGGATTAAATTGCAAAAATACCCTGGAACTTTTATCAAAAGAACATTTAACCCATGTAATTTTTAGATAAGTAAAAATACCTATAAACATTCAAATAGAAGCAAAAATATTATAACCGTTAAATATAAACTAACATAAGTTAAACTTATCACATGTGCTTGTCACTGCATCTTAAGTTTAACTTTTTATTAGAAACATTCAAAACCATGATTTTAATGGCAGTAAAACTAAACATCTTTACGAGTTAAACTGAGAAAGCAGATATTTTCTACGAGAAATCAAGTATAAATGCAAGTTGAATGGTAAAATTGAGTCATAAAAAAAAGCACTTAGATTTTTGAATGGATACAACTCATCATTATATATATAAATTCTTTAAATTTGTGATGATAGATTGCTTCACACGTACCGATGATAGATTGCATATGAATCCTTAAATAAATTTTAAGTTATTTTTGTGGATGACATTTTATAATAAGGGATTTTCTAACGATTTTTTGTCACGGGTTGAATAGTCATTGAAACCACTTGCAAGCTACATGTGATGAAACGTACGTCATTTTAAACATACCAACAGCGTGTTGGTGCTTTCCTTGTCAGTTCAATTGGAGATGTGGAATATCTCACTCATGACCGACATGTAATTTTTTTTTCATGCTCGTATCTATTTATAAATCACTCGTCAATAATATTTTCATAAAGTGAAATTTAAACTCCCTACCTATTTAAGGGTTATAGAGTAAATTTGTCTGTATGATTTTACTCATAAGTAATAATGTTGTTATGAAAGTTTTTCAAGAGCATTGTTACTTTAAAAATTTTAAAACGGAGTAATATTATGTTCTACAGTTAAAAACTTTAACATTGACTTTTAACATTTTTAATAATAAAGAGTAATTATTCTATTTTGCAACTTAAGAAACAATATTGCTCCTAATAAATTTTTCAAAATAACATTTCTTCTAAGTGAAAACTTTTAAAACAACTCTTTATTTTAGTCAGTATTAAATTATAAAGTAATTTATTATCAACTAGATGAAACTTTATAAATCAGATGTATGATTTGGTCTAACTATTAAGAGATAACAACTTTATCCGTGAATCCAAAAAAGCTCGTGATATGCCCTACCCTTTGTTTATGATAACTTTAATTAAACTTGCTTTACACAATCGTCGTCCATTTAAATTAAGTTAAATTCTTTGATTGAGCTATCAGTAGCCTGACTGCATTTTGTAAGTCGAACAAACTTGAAAATGTAAAATGACAAAAAGACGGACAAAATTGCAAAATGGCAGAGACATGTGACATCTGAAATTAGGATTTTCCAAATTCATGGGAAAAGACACAAATACCCCCCCTAACATTTTTCTTCTAAAAGTAACAACCCTTCACTAGAAATTGGCACCATCGGCGATTGGCCACCGACATCATTGTCCCCGTCGGCATCCAATCCAGTGGTCGGATGGCCACCGGTGAGCTCATTCACAACTTTTAAATAGATGTTTACTATATTTCATCAAGTATTACCAATTTTTTTTGTACTAAGTAATAAATCTATATTTTCAATTTATTCACAATTTTTTTATAGTTACGTTATTTCCCACATTTCATTATATATTATGAACTTTCATGAGATATTACAACCTTCTTGTTTACCTAGTAATCAAACAACGATTTCAAGTTATTTACAAGTTTTATATAGCCACTCTGTACATCTCATTAACCATTACCAACTTCCATTTCCAAATTAATAAATCCATACTTCCATATTATTCACAAGTTTTGTATAGTTATTTCCCACACATTTCATAATCTATTATCAACTTTTGTTTTCCAAGTAACGAATCCATGTAGACTATGATATTATTCACAAGTTTTGTGTTGTCATTCCTCACATTTCATTATTTATTACCGATTTATTACCAACTTTCATTTTCAAAGTAATAAATCCACACTTTTAGGTCATTTGCAAGTTTTATATAGTCATTCCCCACATGGAAAAAATAAAAAATCAGCTTGTTATTGTAATTACAAATTTCCTAAATTTGAGCAGTCATTACCAATTTTTCTATCAATTTTAACTATTTCGGAATAGCAATTTGCAACATGATATTGTACTTTACATACCTGGAAAAATAAGAATTAGTCAATTGCGAAGTTCTTAAATTTGATTATTAACAATTTTTCAATCGATTTTATCCATTTTGGAGTAGCAATTTACAATACGTGATTGTACATTGCATAGTTGGCAAAATAAGATTTAGCCTTGTAGTTGCAACAGAAAAATTCTTATTAACAACTTTTCAATTTACCCATTTCAGATTAGCAATTTACAACACGCGACTATACATTGCATGGTTGACAAAAATAAAACATAGTTTTCTTATCCTAATAGCAAAGTTCTTAACCTTGACAAGATATTAACAACTCTGCAATCGATTTTAGCCATTTAGAAATAACAACTTACAACTCATTGTTATTCATTCCATACTCGGAAAAAAAAATCTATGCACCTGTACTCGCACTTGCATTATTAAATGAACTAATAGAAACACTACTAGAAACAGTAGAAAAACCATTTAGTAGATATTGATATTGACCATAACGTATAATTAAGATTAGCAACATTTTGATAGCACATAACCATTTCAATTTAGCCATTAATGAAAAAAAAAATCAGCATGGCCTGATAGTAAACTCCTAATCCTCCAAAAGTTCATTCTCTCCCACCAGAAACATAGCTATCAAAGTCAGCCACCACAACCCACCTCTGCAAATCCATTTTTTCTCGGAAGTCAAGAGGGTAATTGCCAAAAAAAAAAAAATCAAATAAAAAAAGAACCTATCATTCTACAAAAAAAAAAAAAACAAAAAAAACAAAAGTTGCAGCCACCACTGTAAATCAAATGTTCATTTGATGTTGTTTCCATCCGGAGTAAAAATCTGGTACTGATACGCGATATTCGCCGTGGCTAACTTTAGGTTTTGCCACAGCAAACCTCTCCCGAGAGTTCATTGCCTGCTTGCTTGAACTTTGGCCGGGGCAAACTTCTCCAGAGCTGCTTCCCTTACCCTTTTGCACAGAGTTCCTGAAATGAAATAGCACAACTTTGCAGTATCATTTGCTCATGATGGAATTTAAGCTCAATAACATCATTATTTGGCCTATGTACTCAATATCATACTAATCCAAATCAACAACTCCTAATCTCAAATTAATCACAGAAGGATCATGTATGGGCTAAAATTGACTCTAAGACTCTGGACACGCAAGTAGAAAACTAATACAAATAAAGCTCAATCACCACAATTTGCTTTAGCCGATAAAATTACTTTATTTGATCCTAAAACTACTTTATTGGACTAGAAATACTTTTTAGAAATTCCTTGATCACATGACCGGTTTATGGTCATTAAAAATTCCCAAAATTTATATGGTACTTCCACAATTTTTATTTTTCTCATTCTGCTTTCAAAATTATCTTTAATTAATTTTTAAAATAAAACACTAATTCTGGGTTTTTCGAGTCATTTTCTTTCGTTTTAGCAAATGTTTTATGTGTTTCTCTTAGAAACCATTTTATAAATTTCTACAATTTCTGAACTATTTATCCTTGCTTTGAAATCAGATATATGATGCCTGTGAATATTTTAAATAATTATATTTAACTAAAAACTAATTAATCAGCCAAACACTAAATAGCCTTTAAAATTTCTGTAAAAGTTATTCTTCTCAGTGTGACCTGAATTGGGCCTCAATTAGTTATTAGCGAATTTTTCTCTATCTTTTGTTGTCCTGTGAAATTTTATGATATTTTGGTCAACAAAATACCCTTTGAATTTTCTCATTTTACCAAAATGCCCTTGAATTCCAAAAATGACATTTTGGTCCTACGATCCTAAAATTACACTATGGTCCCAAATTTCAAACTGTCACTTTGGTCCTTTAATTTCTCAAAATGACACTTTGTTTCCTTTACTTTTCAAAATGATCATTTTGTCTACTTTTCTACATTTGGCAAATGGCATTTTCCCTCTTCTTTTCCTTTTCTTTCATGCTCCAGCCCTTTATTGGTTTGTATCTACTCGTTTAGCCTTGATATCTAGTAAGAGGTAATAAGGTGAGGGAGAGAGTTATAAGGAAGAATTAAAATGTATGGTATAGATATATGTGTGGTATATGCTTGTGTCACTACAGTGGCTTAATAACATGTGGATAATGATGGGGAATGATTTATGTTGTGAAAGGAATTTATAACTGCTACAAACTATGGTGAATTTAATCAAAGAATAATTTCATACGTATTCATAATCTTTAATTTAGAGAACTTTTGCACTTATGCTTTTAGAGTAGTTTAGTTGGTTACTAAGGGTTTCGTCTCACTGGTTATTTTTAATGTTTTCAGGTGAGGGTTCCAGTAACAAAGCTTCAAGAGATGGGCCAGAGGCTAGCTAGCGGACTATTAGGTCATAGAGTTCAACTAGTATATGCACACTGTATATGGTAGTATGTCATCACTATGAACAATCATTTAATTTAATTTCATTTCGTTGGATATTACATTTATTATTTCACATTCATGGAAGGCACCCTTAGGATATTAGATTTATATTTCATATTTGTGGATGTTGGTATTCATTGTTAGATTTACTATGAGCATTTGAATGCACGTTATTGTCTATGCTTTATGAGTACAATAAAAGTTTTTATTTAGTAGATACGCTTGTTTCTTTTCGTTTTAACTGCTTTAAAAGCATAACGTTCTAAGACAATGGTTTGAATTCAAGATGGTAATTGGTAGTGTTGAACAACCGTTCTAAGAAGAATGGCATTACACTCATGGAAAACTTTGCAAAGGAGATCTATAAAAATTGATGGCCAATAGAAATCGCAAGAGGAGATGGTGATGGATGCTGAAATCAAACAAAAGTGTTATGCCTGAAATTAAAAACAAAAAAGATCATGTCTTGCACCCTAATATATAGAAGACCCACAGCTTGCAGCCTAGATCTACAAAATGATGATGAGGGGTGAATTGGGAGAAGCCACTGTCAAGTGAAGCCATGGACGGATGAGAGAATGAAAAGAAGAGACAGAGGGGAAATGGAGATGTTGATTAAGCCATGAATGGATGATAGATGATGAGGATATGTCCAGGGCATTTTTGTCATTTGCGTTGAATTTTAAACCACACTTTAGATTCCCACACTTTAATGACATTTACTATTCTTGTCATTTGCATTATCAATATTTCTCATACTCCTATGTCATTATTATTTTTCAAGTTCTTTTTCTATCATTTTCTCTTAGTTTTGATAATGGAAAAATTCTAAAAATATACTTCTTGAATTTGAAAATCTCCAAAAGGTCCCATGAATAAGCAAAGTGACAAATGAGGGAGAAGGTAAGAATATGTTATTTCAAATTGGGTTAAAATGATCAAACTACACATGAAATGACCAATTTGGTTGACAACTATTTGAAGTTCCTTGACAACTTCTGTAATAATTTCGACAACATCTTCACTTGGGTGTAGATACCCCATTTTAAGTTGGTTAACAATATTGCTTAACATATTAATCACTTTTGTAAATGAAGTGATAACTTATATAATGATTTTGATAGCATATAGATTTAGATGCGAATACCCTCATTTTGAGTTGTTTGATAATATTAGTTAACATATTAACCACTTTTGTAAACAGAGTGATAGTTTTTGTAATGATTTTGACAAAATCTATACTTAGATGCGGATGCCCTCATTCTGAGTTGGCTGACAATATTATTTAAAATATTGATCACTTTTTAAACTCCATAACAACTTTTGTATTATATTATTGAAGGTTCGTTTAATATTTTTTCTTAAATATTGAAATGACATATTCCTACATTATTCCTCATCTGTCAGTTTGCTTATAGGACTTTTTAAGGATTTCCAAATTCAAGAGGCATTTTTGGGGGCTTTCCCTTTTAATATTTACAAATAATTGAACATGTAAGTCATTATTTTCCATTTGAGACTTCTAAAAATTATCCCTTTTTCCCAGGATGTTCGACCATGAGTTGAAATTACTTTTTTCCCCTCAATTAAAGTGTATTCCCTCGTATATATTCTTAATATAGCAGTAAGAAGAAATCCACAAGTACTCCACTAATCCTGATTGGTATTATATCGGTCTTAAATATAACATTTATTTCCCATGTTTATCAATTTTTTTAAACTATCCATACTAATTCTCACTTAACAATAATCAAATGAGAGAAGGAGGAAAATCAACGGAAATGATTCAGATGCTTTAAAAAATATATCATATCAATAAATTTAACTAACTTTCTTAGTTTAATAATTATACGAATGAGCAAAGAATGCTTCAATTTCAAGAATGTCTGCCCTCTATATAGGCAGACCGCTGAAGTCGTATCAATTATTATCATAGTGAAGTGAAAGCACCTGTGGGCATTATTGACAACATCTTTGTGAAAAGATTTGTTGCCATACAGAAGAATGAATCATCACAAACTTACAAATGATGAGAAATTAATTGGCTGTGATGGTGTCCGTCGGTGACTGTGATACAAACACTTTGGATCCTATCTTCATAAGAAATTATTGCAACTCGCAGTATTTTATGTATCAACCAGGCCCCTTTGGTGCCGACAAAGCTCTGTGCCCATGTCCTTGACCGCCATTTCCTTTGAAGCCAACTCTTTCTATAGACCAGTTTAGAAACGCATCAGAAGTACTTTTACGTAAGTAGAGGTAAACATGTGAAAGAAATTATCTCATTTTATAAAAAAAATTGAACATACGTCTGTCTGTAGAGTGTAGAAGTGTTGTCAAACACCCATATATCATATATTATATTGAAAAAGTAGTTTCTTCCCGCTAATTTAAAGAAACCCTTGTCTAATACGACGAAGCTCATCTAGTTGACATAGGACAGGGCCTCACACAGTGGTGGGTAGGACAGTATCGTGTCGTGCAAAATGAACATATTGCACAAGATTCAAGTTAGAGGAAGACAGATTGGCAAAAAAAGGAAAGTTAGAGGAAGATAGGGAATAGTGGAAGAGTAATGCATTATATAATAGCCTCACAAACTCAGTGAATTATTGTTCTGCTTAGAAATGGCCAAGCACGCCTTCTTCGTTCTCTTCTTGACCTTCACCTTCTTCCTCAATACTCTTGCCTGTTCTTACTGTCCATACCCTAAGCCTAAACCTGAGCCAAAGCCTATACATCATTCTAAACCGCCGTGTCCACCACCGTCATCCTCACCGCCAAAGCCTCCCAAAGGCAAACCACCACCGTATATCCGCCCAAAACCACCAAGCGTAAAACCACCATACTACCCTAAACCGCCAGTTGTGAAACCACCACCGTACGTGCCAAAACCACCGGTGGTGAGACCACCGTATGTGCCAAAGCCTCCGGTGGTGAAGCCACCACCTTACGTACCTAAACCACCAGTAGTTAAGCCACCACCTTATGTTCCTAAACCACCAGTTGTGTCACCACCCTATTATCCAAGACCGCCAGTTGTTAAACCACCTATTGTCAAGCCACCGCCGTATGTGCCTACGCCACCGGTAGTTCCCACACCTCCGATAGTGAAACCACCACCGTATGTGCCAAAGCCTCCTGTGGTGAAGCCACCACCTTACGTACCTAAACCACCAGTGGTGAAACCACCACCTTATGTTCCTACACCACCAGTTGTGTCACCACCGTATCATCCAAAACCACCGGTTGTTAAACCGCCGGTTGTGAAGCCACCACCGTATGCACCTACACCACCGGTTGTGACGCCACCACCGTATGCACCTACACCACCGGTTGTGACGCCACCACCGTATGTGCCTACACCACCGGTTGTTCCCACACCTCCGATTGTGAAACCGCCACCGTATGTGCCTACACCACCGGTTGTAAAGCCACCACCGATTGTATCACCACCGTATGTTCCTAAACCTCCTCCAGTTGTGACCCCAACACCACCGGTCGTGACGCCACCAACACCTTATGTGCCTAATCCCCCACCGGAGACGCCATGCCCTCCACCGCCGCCGGCACAGGAAACTTGCCCTATAGACACCTTGAAGCTGGGTGCTTGTGTGGATGTTTTGGGTGGGCTTGTACACGTCGGAGTCGGGAACAATGCTAAACAGAAGTGTTGTCCGGTGCTGCAAGGGTTGGTCGATTTGGACGCCGCCGTGTGCCTCTGTACGACGATTAAGGTTAAGCTTCTGAACGTCAACATCATTATGCCCATCGCTCTTCAGCTTCTCGTTGACTGTGGCAAGACTCCTCCAAAAGGCTTTCAGTGTGCTGCTAATTAATACATCTTAAATATTTTTATTGTATGGAAATTTTATTAAGTTGCACGTTCTTTTTGTGAGTTTAATTAATGAGACGATCAACGTCATCTTTGGTTTCAGTGTTAATCATCACTGAAAATGGGTTTATTTTAAAGTGGTTTTTCTGTCAATTTAATAATAAATTTGGACAAGTTTTGATGCATTGTTCGAAGTTTATAAAAGTGCAAGCTTTTCTTCTACAGGTTGATCGATCTGGCCTGTTATTGATAGTTCAAGAATATTTTTACGTTCATAAAATTTATTATTCAATTCAGTAACCGTCTCAAAAGCTTTAACTCATACCAACTTTGCGTGTAGAGAGATTGATACTCTATATATTATGCTGGAAAACATATATTAAATGGGAAGAAATATTTAAAATATAAGTTAGTGTTTTTATCCAACAAAAAATTATCAATTAATCAATGAACATTTTCCATTTTAATTATCACTGTTATTTTTCTTTTTGAATGTCATTATTTTCGATCTCTTTAATGAAATTTTTTATCCATATATTGCTTTTGAACAATGGGTTTCACAGAAATTTAGGAAATACTTACAAAAAAGGGATCAATACATTCTATCCTTAGGCATGTTTAGAAATCCTTTTCAGAATAGCTTTTACGGGTTTCAAGGTAAAATCTAGGTTTTGGAGAACAACTTTTACGGATTCCAAGGCAAAACCTATGTTTCAAAAGATTGTGCTTGGGAAATTATTGGATTTTACGGAATTCGAGACAAAAAGTAGGTAAGAAAGACGAATGAGAAAGAAATAAAAAGTTGGAAAAAGAAAATTTATTAAGAGATGGTGTGATTTGACAAGGAAATAGATTTTTCAAAACATAGGTTTCAAACTAAGGGTTTGTATCCAAAATAGTTTTTCTGAAAAATGTAAGTACTTAAACAAAACTTAGGTTTTGGGCTAAAACCTAGATTTTGAAACTAAACTTAGGTTTCACCAAACTAGCTCCTAATAGCGTTGCACAGATGAATTGATAGCGGAAAAGAAAACATTATCCTCGTTCTAAATCCTAAATTAAACCAAATGGACAAGATTAGTACATTATCTAAATCTAATGAGCTTCTGTTAAGAAAAAAAAATTAACTAACTTGGTCTACAATAAATGACTGACTTTTTCTGCATATTTGTTTGGTGGGACACTTTTATCCAATATATTAAGTTAATGAAATCCGAGAAGGATCGTATGTTAGATAGATCAATCACATAGTAATATTATAATCCTTTTATTCTATTTATACACAAAATTCTCCCTCTTAAACGTGGTTTTTATTAAAGCAACAATATGGTTTCGATTCTTTTTTCAGTTTACCCCAATTAATTTTATGTTTCTTTCGCTCTTTCTTTGGTAAACAATATGTATATCTTATATCTTTATTATTTTTAACGAATTTTCATTTTTTTTATTTTGTAAATTTAAAAAGTTGTTGATTATTAAAAGAAAACGGAGGGACCAATGTGACCTTGATGCAATTTGATGCCAAAATGCAGACTTTTTAGACTAAAAGACAAATTTGTACTGTTGGAGAAAAGTTTGCTTCGTGATCACATTTTGCTTTTCTCAATGCACAACCGTACCTCTTTCTCAGCCTCTCTTTGTCTTTTAGCACTTTCCCTTTCACTCACCCGTGAGTGCATGGGACAAGTGCAACAAATGTTTTTTTAATAATAAGCAATTATTTAAGATTCGGACGTTGAGCCGAGAACCGCTATTAAAGCCGTGAACCAGAACTGCTTAAGAATAACAGAGCGGGTGAAGAGAAAGGGAATGAGGAGAAAGAAGAGAAAGAGAAACATGGGGTGAGGTTCAGAAACGATGGAGAATAAAAAGTTACCATGAAAGAGTAGTTTTAAAATGTGTTCTTTTGTCGTCCACATAGATAAATGAAGAAATAATTCATGTCAAAGGTTTAACTCCGTTGGGGTCTAGCACCATGGCCGGTGGGAGAGAATAGAGATTTGAAATGATGAAAAAGAAAGAAAAAAAGTGAAGGAATTGGAGTGGGACCTGCCACTGGTAGAAAAATGTCCGCACAAATAGAGAACGATCTAAAAAATATAACGAGTAACATTTTTGTAAATATGGAAGTAAATTTTAAATTATTTAAACTGCACTTTAAAAGAAGATATTTTATCTAAAAGACATATTTTACACCACATGCCAAGGTGCGGTCTAAAATATCTTCATTTTAGGGATGCAATCTAAAAGATCTTCTATACATACATATATATATATCTTTTAGACTGCACCTAGGAATGCGGTATAAAAAATCAAAATAATTAATTTCCCCCATTCAGACAACTCGTGTCCACACTTTGCGTTTTTTTTCCTATACTGATTCTCTTTCACTGAGACCTTTGTCATCATTATTCCAGAGATCCATCATTGTTATTCCTCACTCATTCAAACCAGCTATCATCCAGACCTTCTTTCGCTGTTACAGCCGCTGTATTATAAATGACTTCTCTGCATATGGGAATTTGGCTGGGCATAGTGTTAAAAGGCATAAAGCTTGTCCGATTTGTAAAGGAGGGACATGATATCATCAACTTCAACATGGAAGGAAAACAATATACCTAGGTTATAGGAGATTTCTTAGACAAGACCACCCATACCGTAGATTAAGGAAAGTTTTCTATGTGGCCAAGAGCATGAAGATGCTCTAAAGCCATTGATTGGGGATCAAGTTTATGAAAAAGTGAAAAATATCAATGTTGTCTTCGGCAAGGCTTTAAAGAGTCGAATTGGAAAAATATATGGAAAAAGAGATCAATCTTCTTTGATCTTCCATATTGGCAGGAACGTGAAGTGAGGTATTGCATTGATGTCATGCATGTGGAGAAAAATGTATGTGATGGTATTGTTGGAACACTTTCCAACATATAGGGCAACCCTAAAGATGATGTGAAGACAAGATTAGATTTGCAAGAAATGGGAATACGAGAGGATTTACATCCAAGATCGAACGGTAAGAAGACTAATTATCCCTTAGCTGCTCATACTCTATCCAAGGAGGATAAAATAAGTGTTTTGTAAGTGTTTACGCAACATCAAAGTGCCATTAGGGCATGCTTCGAATCTTGTGAAGCTTGTGCCAATGAATGATTTGAAATCAATGGGCCAAAAGCCTTATGATTGTCATGTCTTAATACAACAACTAGTTCCAGTGGTAATTTGGGGCATCATTGAAGATGATTTGCGACACATTTTAACAAGAATTTTTGTCAACAAGATATATGCAATAAAGTCCTTGAGATTGAGCAATTGGAAGAATTGGAACATGAATCATATCTTGTGCCAACTTGAGAAACTCTTTCTCCCTGCATTTTTTTATATCATGGTACATCTAATTGTTCATTTTGTAAAGATATTAAGATGTATGACCCTATCTATTTAAGATAGATGTGCCCAGTGGAAAGAGTCATGAAAATCTTAAAAGGGTATGTGAAGAATCCAAACCGACCAGAAGCACCATTGTTCAAAAATGTTTCCAAGGAAGATATGGAATTTTGTCAACATTACTTATCAAAAGCAAGGCCTATTGACCTTCCCAAATGCCATGGAGAAGAAAGGGGTAAATGTGATATCTATGTTTTATTGTAAATTTGAAATAAAGGTTAAACTGATAGATAGGCCCAGAGATAGGTAATATAGAAAGAGAGGAAGATAATGGACCGGAAAGATCACGGTCAGCCTAGGCCTAATATACCAAATTTCATTAGAACTTTGCAGTTAGTCATGCTTGGCCTGGAGAAATGAAATGATGGGTAACCTTATGGGAATGACCTAAATGTCATTTAAAATAAAGGCAAAAAATAAAGATGGAAATGAAATTTTAAAAAAAGATAAGGGTGTTATGGTAAATAAGGGAAAGTGTAAGGGCATTTTGGTCATTTGACCAAAGTCAAATGTCAAAGTCAACTTGGTTAAAGTTTAACCAAAAATATCAAAAAATTCACAGAGATCCAGAATGCAGAGAAAAAGTCACTGATAAGAATGTGAGGCCCAGTTTCAGTAAAATCAACCTAGATTACTATTAAGGAATTTTAAATGTCATTTAATTTTTGGCATTTTATTAAATAATTAGCCAAAAATAATTATTTGAAGTATCAGAAGGCCTCAAACATCTGATTTCAAAATAAGGAAAAATAGCTTGGAATTTCTAGTATTTTATAAAATTGTTGCTCGGAATACGAGGAAAGCGATTTCTCGAATCAAAAGGAAAAGACCCGGAGAAGAGATTTTGGTGTCCTCGGATTCAGATAATTATGGTTAAGTTGCTTTATTGGTGATGCGATAGCATAAAAGTACTTTATGGGAACATAAATTCTTCAAAAGTAAGAGTGTCATAAATGAGTTTGGAACACTTGTGAAGGTTTTATTTGAAGATCAAAAAGAGGAATAAATGTCACAAACAAGTAGTAAAGATTTATCATAACAAAGTTACTTTATCGGTATAAGCTATACTGGATCAAGGACACATGTAACTATTTTTTTTGGCACGTGTGGGCAGATTTCTCCTCTCACACTTAGCCCATAAATGTTAGCCAATGAATGAGTAAAAGGTGTTAAGTGTGGTGGAGAATTAGGAGCCATTAGATCAAGTTAAGTTGCAAGATAGCATTACAACCCTTGGATCAAGTTAACACCTCATTAGATCGAATTTTCACCTCCATTTCTAGACATCTTCTTCGTGCTTTCTAACCCCAAAATTGAGAGAGAAGTGGCATGAACTCAAGAAGAAGAGGAAGAGAAAGAGGAAAAATTGCCAAGAAAATCAAGGTAAGATAGGTTTTGGTGAAATTTCTTACATATTCTTGATCCTTGAAACTTCCTCTACACTTCTATCGGTTTAGATTTTTTATTTAGACTCTCCTTTTGGTGCTGCAATGTTAGGGTTCATGAGAATGAAAATGAGAGTGAAATTTAGAGAAACAGATTGGTTGCAAATCTTTCCTTGCATGATTTGGAGTTGTTTGGTATATATTTTGTGTTGGTTTGTTGTTTGTAGGAATTTTCGGAATGATGAACTTATGGGGAGGTGCTATCCAAATTTTTATTTGATGAGGAAGAAGTGGTTTTGAGTTGTGGGAAATATTTTAGGATCATAAATAAGCCCTTACATGCAATGAAAGTTTGAAAATCACATTTGTTGGTTATGGTTCTGTTTTTGGCCAAGTCTGGAAAAACTAGAAGGAGTGTGATTTTCATGATTTTGATGCTTCCGTTTGCTTTAGAATAGAAAATTGGCCACATTGTTCAATTCTTTCTTCGTTGCAATCTTTTTGTTCCTCAACTGGTGTTGAATTCTGTCATCCTGACAAATTTTAAGTGCAGTTTTCTGAATGTAAGAGATCAGTTGTCCATAAGTCAAGTGTTCATAAGGAATGTTGCCATCGTTTTGACTCATTTGGATTAGTCTAGGTTTTGTTAGAATATTTTTCTCAAAAAAGTTTGGCTCATATGGTAAATCTACCATATGTTGTTTCCTATTCCAAAAGGCATTTGGTAAATCGGAACAAATTCTTTTACAAAGTGTTTCTAAACATTCTTGAATTTTATTTTGAATTTTTGTTTGAGAGATAATTTGTTTGATTTTTTGAAAAGAAATTTTGTATTTTAGAAAATTTATTTGATTTTGTTTAAAAGATATTGGATTTAATTCTTTTATCTTCATGGACCAAGCCATAGGAAAAGAATCTTTTTTCAAAATGTCTTTTGAGAAATTCCTTCCGTTCCTGTTTGATAGGGAAACAGAAGAGTTGCAAATGGTGTTCCAAAAATAATTTTCTTAGACATTTCTTTTACTAAGATAAAAGGTGTTTTAATTTTCAAATATTCATTTTGAATAACATCTGAAATTTGGCATTCAATATTTAACCTGTCTTTGGTTATGCCTCTTAAAATTTCAGTTGTTTTTTTCAAAATACTTTGTTGGAATGAGTCCTTCTAAAATGCAGTTTGACTCTGTCCCTGTGTCAAATAGAACTATTGTTTCCAAAACAAAACTATTATTAATAACAAGTTTTGCCTTTAAATGAAATTTTTGGTATGTGAATTGTGAAATTATGTTTAGAAATGATTCTTCAAACTCTTCAGGATGTTTATCTAAATTTGTATGAAGTTGGTTTTCTTGATTCTCATTTATGTTAGAAAGTTGTTTTTCAGAAATTTGAGAGATCAATGTCTGTTGGGTATCTTGTCATAATTTAAACCTCAGTTTTAAGATTATTAATCTCATACTGGAGGTCATGGATGGTTGCAGGTTTAGAGGTCTACTTAAATTAGTTAAGAATTTGGGTTTAATAGTATTTAAAAGGAAGTTTATGTTTTGATTTAGAATCAGAGTTTGAAACAGATGATGAAATTAAAATATCTTTATATTTTGAAAGATATTTTCCCTTCATGTCATCAGGAAGTTGATCAATAGTTTCCGATAAAAGAGTTTGCTCACTACTGATCATGTTTATAATCGGGGATGAACTAGATGAAATACAAAATTCATTAGGTTGAATTTGGTTTATGTTTTTGGAAGAACTATACATTGCATGACTTCAAATCAGATTCAGAATTTGAATCAAACTCAAGCATGAGTCTATTGATTTGTTAAAGCACAGGCTCCTTTAAATGAAACACCCTAATTTTTTAGAAAATCTGCAATATCTAGAAATGTGACTAGGTTTTCCGCAATTGTAACAAGTAACCTTTAGATACCAAGGGTCTGGGAAAGATTTATACTTGTTAGCCAAAAAAAGAGTCTGGGAAAGATTTATACTTGTTAGCATGTTGAAGGTATCTTATATCATCTTCGTATATGATTCTTGTGATAATGCCTGAGTCTTTCGGAGATGGTTAGGGCATAAATCCCGACCCTTAGAAACTCTTGAATATCTTTGGAAATTCAAATTTCAAAAAGTATATTCAAGATTAATATAGATGTTGGAATTGTGCCCTAGGGGCCAATCATTGTACCTCACACATTATTTATTTTAATGTATTTTCTCCATTTAATTATCATAACTTTTGCATGTTTATTATGATAATTGCATCTATGGACAAATTATGAATATTATCCTAAATGTACCTGGTTGGTTATCTATGTGAGAACAAAGATAAAGTAAGACCAGTATGACTTTGATAAGGTATGGAGATACGAGTCAAAGTCATAGGCACTTGTAAGAGTACAAGGTGTTGGACCGACCCGCTATAAGAAAGCTGCATGGATTAAGTCATTAGCTTATCTTATATGTAATCTCGTCACAATGCCCTTTGACCTGAGATCATCATGGATTCCTGCATGAAACTCACTAAGCTTTGACCTAGTTAAAAGTCACTTTGACCAAGTGATGATAAAGGCTATAATCGGGTTTAAGGGTTTTCATTTGGAGGAATGTGAGTGATTAAAATGGGATTTGTCCCTCAAATTAGTTGAGAGATATTATTGGCCCCTCGATGAGTGAGTTTGAGAAATGTATGGTCATACTGTAACGAAAAAGGATTTTCGTTTCTTTGATCAGACAACTTAGGGATCGGGAAAGTAATGGTCGAGAATATGAGGATGACGTCATCCATGCCTCATCCTTGACCGAGATATCGTGTGACAAAAGGATGTGATGTGGTTGCATAAAATGTTGCATCATGTTAACGATCCCCATATGATTTGGGTAATCGTAATATCTTGTTAGAGACCGTTTGCGACTTGTGGGCTTGTGGTGAGATTAGCCCACTGCCAACTTTATCTGGGCCTACAGAGTCGCAAGCAAGAACAGCCCAGTATGAGCTTTATTTCTGGGGTTTACTCAAAATTTAAATATATATGTATATGTATGTTAAAATTTGAAATTGCACAATATTATGTAAATAATATTTGTGTGTGTTAGTTTAATATTTAATTTATTTGATATATTAAATAACCATCATTGATTTAATTTATAAAGATAAATTCATTGGCTCATTATTTAGATTAATTAAATGGCTATGATTTGATCAGATTAATTTAATCCAAATTAAGATTGCAAAATTCGAATTTCACATCTTTTGAATTTCAAATTTCGAATTTCAAGATTAATTAAGATTAGATCTTGAATATCTTTTGAAACTCAAATTTCAAGATTAGATCTTGAATATCATTTTAAATTTTGAATTTCAAGATTAATCAAGATTAGATCTTGAATATCTTTTGAAAATCAAATTTCAAGATAAGATCTTGAATATCTTTTGAAATTCAAGATTAGATCTTGAATATCATTTCAAATTCGAATTTAATGATTAATAATGATTAATCTTGAATATCTTTTTGAAATTCAAATTCAAATTTTTAATATTAATAAAAGATTAATCTTGGATTATGATGCGCTCCATGAGCTCTATAAGCATGAGTGCTCGTGAACAGTAGAGGCATCCCATTCTGAATTTGAATACGCTCTTGAGTTACAAAACACTAGAGAGATAGTGAAACGAAGAGGCGCTAG
>JANTPZ010090630.1:0-31433 GCA_025593235.1 Vachellia pachyceras | reverse complement strand
AACTAAAGAAAATACAAAGATCAATGACCTAAGGAGAATACAATATCTTACCTTTTCATCATTCTCATTCTTATTGCATCTTCCACTGTTCTCAACCAAAACAACAGGGATAGAAGAAGCCTGGAGACAAAAAGTTAAAGTTTACGAATTGCATACAAGTGCACATGATTGTTCTCAACCACACAAGTCCGGCATTTTGCAAATATAAATCATCAGCGGAAAGGATCAAAGGAACACAAGCAGCGTTACTTTGAACAGAGGATTACTTCCTAATGGAACCGACCCCAAAAAACACCCCACGAGCTACACATTGAAGGGAAACCCAAAAGACTATTATTCCAAATGAGACTTCTCCTTGAAGATTCCCCAGCAATGGTGAATCTTCCTTTACCCCACACAGTGAGACCAAGATTTGTTGTTGTTGTACCAAATACATGGCAAAACAACATAAACAGAAAGCTTCCAACCTTGACCTGTTCAGTGTTCACTGATACCCCGTACACTCACACTTGATCAATATAAAATGCTCCAAACTGAGGACAAAACATTCATTAAAGCACCCAAAGAGTCTAACTCTAAATTATATAGGAAGGCTCTATTAGGCATAAAAAAGGCAGGACAATTTAATTCCTGATGCTACTCTGAAATAAGACTCGAGGGGGAATCAGATCACACCATACGGCCCTTTGTATCCATAAGGCCATGACTTGTAAATGGGTAGTATGCATTAAAATGAACGAAACATATTGATCATCGATTCAACATGGCCAGAGTAAGTTGATTCCTACATGTGAGACCAATCGTCATAAAAGTGACTGGCTATGACACTTGCAAACCGAAATGCATTTGAGCGATGATATTCAGCTTTTACAACAATAACTGAAAATGCATATTTATACCTGAGAGGCATCTTTCTTCATCCGAGCACCTGATCTAACAACTTTTAGGAGTGCTTCTGATCTTTTTGAGAAGTACTCAGCATAAGGCAACCCATCAGGAGGTGAGAACTGAGCATGTGTGAGTGCTATAAGAGCCTTATTCCATATTCCTTTACCAAAAGTATCAGTTATAGCTTTGGCAACCAACTTATCCAAGCTGTCCACTCTATATGCATCCAAACGGTCCACATAAAGCAGCACATCTATGGTCTTGTTCAAAAGGAAACTGCCCAAAATCCACACAAAGGATGAGGGGAAAAGAAATGTAAGAAATTAAGACCAGCATGTGAAGTGTCGAGAGATGTACTAAAGTGAAACCATACCGTTTTATTATATCAAGTGCAGTGTCATTTATGTATCCACCTTCTATAAGACCAGGAGTGTCGATAATATTTAATGTAAATCCTTCCCTTGATCGTGATACCATCACAGGTCTCAGTCCTTCCGACTATTGAAGAATTAAGAGTTTAGTGATATCGAAATATGACAAGCAGCTAAAGCCACTCACCAAACCACCAAGAGAAAGAAATATACACCTGAAATGGACTGATGGTGACCACTCTCTCCCCAATGATTGAGTTAACTATTGAAGATTTTCCAACACCCCCTTTTCCCATCACAAGTATTGTCAAACTGTTCACATCCTACACCACAGTAAATAGGAAATTAAAATAACACAAAGAAAGTTCTTTCAAACAGATTTTCTTAGAAACCATATGTAATCAAACTGCAGACACATATGAACTATTAAATTAATAGGAACGGAAAATTGTCTCTACAAATGCATGAATTTGAAGGAAAAATCAGAACCTCATGTTTAAGATTTCCCAGAAGTTCAAGCAGTTTTGTCTGTGTTGCCGGTGCAAATGTTTTGATTCCATCCCACTCACGGATTACTTGAGATGCCATTCTCCTAAGAAACAAAGAAGGAAAATTAGGATTATTACATATTCCAAACTACTTGATTTGCTCAAAATGCAACTGATCAGTATACCATGGGCAAAAGTGGGCCTATATTACACTTAGCGGGGACACATACCCCCACTGAATATTTGAAATATCTAAAGTTGATATCATACCCTTTAAATTTTTGTTCCAGATACTTTAACAAAGATGACTTAGCAAGCCAATTGATTCAAGTAACTCATCCAAGCTACTGAAGAATGGCAATGATAACACTCCTGAAATTTATGATCTTCCAATTTCATCTTGCGATTAATGATCATGAAAAGTAATTTCTAGAGTAAGGTGCCCAATTGATTGTTTCTGTCAATAGCTTCTAAATTCGTAGGCCAATGAGCAGCAGTAGGAAATGATTTGAACTCAAGTTATAAATTACCAGACAGAAACCGAGCCAAGTCATTTATCAGATCATGCATCAGAAATGCCTTGAGAATCTTCTAAATTGATGACAATAAAAAGAGATTAATAAACAGAATGCCAATACACAGCAAATCCAACGCTGCACCACCACACAATCCAAACCATGTAAGTCGCAAGTAAAGCCAATTACACGCCATTCAAGAAAAAAACGTAAACAAAGGAGAAAAAAATTTAAAACAAAGCAAGAAACGGTGGCGTCGAGCACAGGGTTTGAAACCATGCAAGGAACAGATAACGCGGGGAACAAACTCAAATCAAGCCCTAGGGTTCGAACCTTATTCAATACTTGCCGGAGAACAAACCACGCAAGTTTGACAAAGGTGGACGGTGTCCGACGGCGAGCTCGACTTGTGGAATGCTCGTTCGTCGAAGAAGAAAAAGGGCTCTGCTTCTTGAGACAGTGTTTCACATAGGGATTATGACCCTTGTGACCAAATTTATTTATCATTTTCTACAATGACGTCATCTTGTCTTTTTGGCATTTTGGATTTTTTTTTCGCATGTTGCATGCAAATAAAAATTAGATAAAATTTAGGGAAAATCCTCCATTAAATAATTAATTAAAAAATAAGACATGTTCATTTCAACATGTAAAACTTAATCGCACATAACGTAGAAGTTTAATTGTACATAAGATGGAAGCTCAATCGCATTTTATAAAAATTTAGTTGTATATGTTTAGAAGATATCATTTTACAGCTAATTCTCCAATAGGGGACTTTCCCCAATTCTCCCTAAAAATTATTCAAGAATTCTATTACAAATAAAATTAAGTTCCTATTAAAAAGGTAAAAAACAAAACTTTTAAATTTCTATAACTTTAAATAAAAATTAATTAATACCTTTCTAATAACTTACAATAAGAATCATTCGGTGCCTTGCAAAAATGTCCCCTAAAACAGAATTTGTTTCTTGTATCAATACATAAAGCATCCACTCTAAGTCTTTAGAATAATACTGGGTCCGTTTGGAAAAACGGTGGAGAAGTACTTTTACCATTTACGAGGTAAATGTATGAAGGAAATTATCTCGTTTTGCGGAAAAACACTGTTGAACGTACTTTTGGGGTGTTGAAACGCTTTGCCAAACAATACCTTTATCTTCTTTAGAAAATATTATTTTTGATAATGAAAAATGGTTAAAGGAAATTTTGTCCCGTTGGTGTCCTAAATAACCATTTGGTCCAATATAGCTTACTATGTTTTGAAACTAGTGTAATGTAATGCATTCACCCCAAAAAAAATGTAGCATAATCTTAACATTTACCATTGCACCAATGGAAGTTGAATATGACTGAAGAAGCTAGTTATTCACAATGTAGTAAATCAAATTTCTAATTCCCACTAACAAAGATACCCACATTTAGTGATCGAGTACTTTAAACAGGATTACTTTACATTCACCCCAAAAAAAATGTAGCATAATCTTAACATTTACCATTGCACCAATGGAAGTTGAATATGACTGAAGAAGCTAGTTATTCACAATGTAGTAAATCAAATTTCTAATTCCCACTAACAAAGATACCCACATTTAGTGATCGAGTACTTTAAACAGGATTACCTTAGTGAGAAAGCTACATGTGTAGCTAAAGTATGCAAATTGTGCTCAAATCCTACCTTACAAAAAAACCTAGGAAGAGGCATCATGATGACAAAACATTGATCCAAAGTAATCAATTCCTCGGATACCTAGTAATAGAATATAAAAAGGAGGACAGATGGCCCAAAGGATTAAAAAACCTTATTTACTAAAATGCAAATAAAAATAAAACCCACCTGTGCAAGTCCAACCACACGGTCGCCTTCTCTTACAAAGTCCGTGCAATACTGCACACAATCCATTCCTATGAATTTAAAGCTTCAAGGCATTTTGGTACGAAGCCAATCACTAACTAGTCAATAGAGTACAGAATGCCCCAGCCAACCAGCTATATTTCACAGATCACAAATTTATCAAATTCTCAAAAGTCTATGATATAATGATACGACCAAATTACAAGTGTACCAAAAACAGAAATGCCTTAGGGAGTTCGAGGAAATGACAAAAAAAATCACCTGACAATTTCTATTTTTGGCCAAAGATACATCAGGATATGTGCTAAACAGAGGGCAATCAGTTCAATGAGCAGAGTGGGCTGTGGATGTTTTCTTGAAATCAATCTTGTCAACCTTAACCTCCCCATCAATAAGTTCATAAACATAGACCACAACACGTAAGCCATCGATGTCCATGAGAATGAAACTTGGATTCACATCGTAGGTCATGCCACTGAAGGCGCCAGTCGCTGAACCTGGATTTATAACAACACCACCCTCGTGTTTGTAGGCTGTAAACTGATGGGTGTGACCCGTGACCAGAATGTCCACATCAAGCTGCCTTTGAAGCATTGCTAGTGAGTCTAGGTCTCCCCATGGAATAACCTTCACAAAGGTTAAGAAGAAATATTCATCTAGTAATTATCATAACTCATAACAGAAAATTTTGTTTCTTTTCGATGGTGTCAGTGGTCCTTAGAAATTGCATCCACGTTCAGACACGGTTGAATGGAAATTACAAAAGTCATGGCCTTTGTGATAAAGTAGCATATATAAATTACTTTACACCATTCAATCAAAACGAGGAGACACACCAAATTATGAGAGTAAAAAATTGAAACTGTAAATGTGCAAGTGCAACATGAGGGCACACTGATATGAATGATCCAGCTAACTGCCAAGTTTGGAGGTGCTGCAAGGAAGTTCATACAAAAGATCCGAAAAACTTCCCAAGACAGACCCCTTTTCATCTAGAGGTTTCATCATGGGAACTCAAAGTGCATTTCGCTAAATTCAAAGAAATAATAAACGGTATGCTCCACATATATCTCGAAAAGAATAGGGGGAATAACAGCAAAGAAAATCAGACCTGATGACCATGGCATAGTCCAATCTTAAATTGACCAATAGTTAGTGTCTTGGTCTCTGGATATCTTGTCTCTTGATCATACTCACCACGAGTTATATGCAAGTCAGGGCAAAGAGTCTTTAAGTAGTCATGAACTTCCTAAACATAGTTGGCATCGAAGTTAGCAAAGAAATTCAAGTTAAAGAATCTTACGTACATCCCATATCATTGAACTTACTTTAGGATCATAGTGCAAACTTGAGACCTTACATGAGTTTGAAAGTTTATATTGGAGTCAACCTGATACTAGAATCAAAATTTCTAACTTCTGTTTCAACTTGAAAGAACTTCCTTACCAAATTTCTAAATTCTAGTAGGAATTAGCCTCTACTAATGTGCTCAAATTTGACAATACAAGAAACTAAAACCACCACCTTTCATAAGATCTAGACTTAGAATATGAAATCAAAGGCAATTAATAAGTTACTTGAAAACATTAGCAGTTCAGCACAACAACGGTACGAGAGGACAATAAGACATACCTTAATACATAGATTTCCAGTGCAAATGATGTGCTGAATCTTGCCAGGAACAAGCATAGATTTGAACTTTGCAGGCAGATCAGACGCCCTATGGGGTATGTGCAAATCCCCCAGGGCTAAGACCAGCACCATTCTCACAAATCAAAAAATTCAAAGCAATGATAGGAAACTGCAGAAATAAAGTATTTCCATGAAAATAGAAATAATGACTTAATGCAAAAATAATTTTATTAGATCCACAATTCTACAAATATGTAATACACTTAAAAAAAAAGAATGCTATATCAGATACTTAAAGAGAAGAGTGATAAATATGTCCGCTTCTTTCTGAATTATCTCATCAATCAATGAATCTCTCCAATGTTATAAGCCAACCTGTCATTTCTGAAAATTGTTATGGACGGATATAATCCAAAATTATCTGAGATTGAAACTACCAAAAAGGTTAACTAACATTTTATTTCCACTTTTGTAAGCGATATGACATGATACAAGCTAAAAGGCAACAAGAGAGAAGTACATCAATCACATGAACGCAAAGGGGACTATTAATCTATAAGTTTCCGTTTTAAGTTGAGAGTCAGGAATAGCATTATGCTTGCAGTTGAACCGGCGTTAAAAAAAAATTGGAATTTTCGACAGTGATAGTGATTTAAGGCAACAGATTTCTACCAAGCCAAATTTTCAATCACAAAAATGAAAAAGATAGAAGTTCAAAGAGGATAGTTCCAGCATTTTAGGTTCCAGGTAACAAAAAAACACATCCAAACAAAGATGCCAATTGGAGGGGAGGAACCCAACTCAGAAACCAGTTCGTATCCCGTACACCTTCCCTGGACCCCGCGAAATGGTAAAATCATTAAGCATGAGACGATTTATATCCCAATAACCTAAATCATTCAACAGAGATCTCCTGCACTCGTTTCCCTTACCCTGAATTTTCTCAAGTTATGGATTTCATTTCCCACCTAATTCCTAAATACAAACGGTCTGCTCTATATTAATTCAAAAACCAAAATTCATTGAGCTTCGACGGGGAACGGAGACCAAGCAAAAGGGATGGCGAACGGGGAGGAAATCCTCAACAAGTTAAAACAAACAAATTACTCTGATCTGTTTTGGGTAGAAAAATAAAATACTATGATGAAGAGAAAGAAAAAGTATAGGAAAGATCGGAAGCAGACGAAATACCTGCTGGAAGCTGAAGCCGAATGACAACGCGCCACCGTCGTGATGACTGGTAGCAGTGGCTGCGTGAACGCCGGCGGGGAAGGAAGAGACTCGATCTACGATGGTGGGAGAATCACATGTACATGTATTTTATATGAGTATGTTTGATTAGAATAACCTTTAACCCGATTATGCATGATCAGATATATAAAATATGGCAATAATAAATTTTGATAGAGATCAAGTAATTCTGGGACGTATGTCAACTGTCAAGTTACAACCATTTAACTATCAGGAACAAGCCCTTCCTAATTTTAGGTTTGAGAGATTGGAACGGTACGAATATGCCATTCCAGATTGATAAAACATTAACTTAAATTAGTTGCTTGTATCTCTAAGCATGTTCTTCTGGCCTTTGAGCCGTTGAGGCTGTAGTTCAAAAGTTAATTAGTCATACCGGAGTCAATCTGTATACCAAACAGGTCATATTAAAATAATGTAATTTAATAAAAAAAATACTCATATGTAATTATAGATAAGTTAATATCATAATATTTAAATAAAAATGATACTAAATACATAATGTTTAATGTATATATGTCTTTGATTGTAACAATATTAAAATACAACATTGAAAATATATGTTTATTCTTGCAATCCCTTAAAAGTTATAAAGTAACAAAATAATGAAACGTTAAAATATAATTATTAATAATCGATTGTAATTTAATTTAGCAATCCATAAAATAAAAGTAAGAAATATTTCATATGATGACAAATTAAAGCAATAAAAATTGTAGTATAAGTTCACTAAAACTTATAAAAAACATATTTTTAATAGAAAAGCCTGACCTGGATTACTCTGAATAAAAAAAATTTCGAGTTAGAATTCTAACTGGACAAGTTATATATGATTGAGTCGTCTGTTCATGGGTGAACCGATCTGTCTGAATTTTAATACAAGGCAATCCACCTACACTTATTTTAACGGTGATGGTAGTTTCTCATACGTCTTTAGATAAATTTAAAGAAAATGATCTAACAACCCCTATAACTCGTAAAAATACGCTGTACGATGTCTGATTTGACGAAAGTAGTAGACTTGTTGCGTCATCTTCCAGTCCCCAAGTAGCTTCTTGATCTGTTATGTGAGAATCTTAGGCTAGAGAAAGGCTATATACACATGAAGAAGATATACGATGGTCATCGTCAAGAGGGCCAAATTTTAGGCGCCATGTCCGAAGGCAGAGAAAAGAGAAAGGTGAAAGGTGGCACCATCCTTCTCTTCCAAGACGATTAAGGCCAGTGGTCTGCAGTTTGTTAAATATATACGGTCACTGGCTTCATGTGCCTCCATTGCCTCAAAGACTAAAACTAGTATCAATCACCTGTATTTTGTTCAATAATTTTGCAAATTAAGTAGCATCTGGCAACTTAAAATATTTTTTCAGAAATACTAGCTGATAATCCTAAACTAATTTTATGGTAGCACACAAACTCCACCCGAAGCAAAAATTAGTTTAGAACACTGGGTGGATGCAGCTGAACTCATAAAATATGGTTGTGTCTACTGAGCCGTGAGTTGGTAGATATTAAGCCGTTGAATGGCTGGTCGGATGTTGAGAACATGCTGAAATGGAGAGAAAGAGGTAACAAGGATATGGGAAGTACATCAAGAAGAAAGGAATAATGGAAGCGGAATGTGCATAGCCTCATTCTATGACGCAGTGATCTACCCGGAAGCAGAATTAAAAAGAAGATGCAGTAATATGGTGTTAATTATATATGTCTGAATTTTGGGTTTATGTTCATAGTGATCCATGTGTGTGGTATTGTAAGAACAAGAAGGAGCCGCCAATATAATGAATGATCAATAATAAGAGCGAGTGAAATGATATGAAGTAAGCTATAATTGAATAAACAGTAAGCTTTAATTGAATGATGCTGATGTGTGTGCTGTGTCCTTTTCTCTTTCTTTTTCCTTTCGCTGTATGATAAAGAGGCCCAACTTGGAAGGCAAATAGGCAATTAATGGGACCGCCATTGATGATGGGGATAATCAACGCCATACGCTACCAACTATATAAATATGTGCGTGTTTGGGAATTGTGTGTTTGAATGTTTACGAATTTCAAGAATAATTTACGGAATTCAAAAATAATTTACGGATTTCAAGATGCTTTTTATCCAAATTTGTCAAAATCTTACAAACTTGATTGTAGCCCTCTTTTTACTTAAACAGGTAAACGGCTTTGTTTTGGCTTTTATTAAGCACATATGGGGTAACTTTAATCCGTTACTCCCTCCCTTGCTCGCTTAGGGTGGGTAGATCGTACCCTTCATTTATTATCAAGTTGACTTTATTTTTATAGAGCGTATTATACATTAAATAGAGATAATAATGAAAATCTGTTAAATTCCAAAATAGTGAGTGACCTTTAGGGTGTATTTGGTTAGAAGGGATGGGATGAAAAGGAAGAAAAAATGAGGGGAGGGGATGGAAAGGAAGAAAAGAGCGGAGGAGGAGTACCTAATACTCATTCGATGGGTCAGTTTGAGAACTGTATCCATCAGGCAGAGCTAATTGAAGTGACTAGTGTGGGAGATAGATTCACCTGGGAGAGAGCTCTAATCAAAGAGAGAATTGATTGGGCTTTCACAAATTATGATTGGAATCTGATTTTTCCCTTTACTAAGGTTCATCATATTCAGAAATTTGGGTCTGATCACCGGCCTTTGCTTATAAAGAGTTCCTCAGACAGAAATCATGGAGGGGTAAATCATCCTTTTCGGTGTTAAGCTGCGTGGCTTCTAGAGGAAGGATTTGAAGAGATAGTGAGG
Organism: Vachellia pachyceras; assembly: GCA_025593235.1. Lineage (NCBI taxonomy): Eukaryota > Viridiplantae > Streptophyta > Magnoliopsida > Fabales > Fabaceae > Vachellia > Vachellia pachyceras. The sequence goes on along the minus strand of JANTPZ010090630.1, from coordinate 21,673 downwards.
AAATCATGGAGAAAGGAAAATGGAGAGACCAGATTGAGTCCTTTTCAAAGGAGGCCAGCGTCTGGAATAAAAATAGAATGGGAAATGTAATCAAAAGAAAGGATAGAATCAAGAACAGAATAGAAGGGATGGAGAGATCAAGAAGTAGGCAGGATAGCCAGTACCTAATGCAGACAAAGAAAGAATTGTGGAAGGATTACAATAAAGTTTTGGCTCAGGAAGATTTAATATGTTACCAAAAATCAAGATGTAAATGGTTGAACTGGGGTGACGAAAACAGTAAATTCTTTCATAATTCGATTGTTATTCACAGAAGGAAGAATAGGTTTGATGGACTCCAAAATGAGCAGGGAGAGTGGATATATGACCAGAAGGTGCTAAAACAAATGGCGATTTAGTATTTTGAACATCTTTTCTGTAGTGAGATCACCTCGCCTACCACCATTATTACCCAATATACCTTTCCTTATCTCAGCGATTCAGATAGGGAGTTGATAGCTAGCATAGTGGAGGATGGGGAGATTAAGGATGTTGTATTTGATTTAGAGGCTTTCAAGGCACCGGGGCCGAATAGGATACATGCCTTTTTCTATCATCAATTTTGGAATGTCATAGGAGCATCGCTATGCAAGATGATGAAAGAAGTGTTTGAGGATGCTACGAAAATCAAGAACCTGAATGACACAAACTTGGTCCTAATTCCTAAAACGGACCAAATAGAGACTTTCAAATATTTTCGTCCAATATCCCTTTACAATGTCAGTTACAAAGCAGTTATGAAAGTTATCAATCGGAGGCTTAAGCAGATCATAAGGAAGTTAATCGGCAACCATCAATGCAGCTTCATTGCAGGAAGACAGAGCAGCGACAATATCATTATTACGCAGGAGGTTATCCACTCTATGAAATTGAAACAAGGAAACTCGGGGTGGTTAGTAATGAAGGTGGACTTGGAAAAGGCCTATGATCGGCTTGAGTGGCCCTTCATCCTAGATACCCTTCGTGCAACGGGTATTGAAGAGCATATGTGTGGGATCATTATGGCATGTATCTCTTACTCCTCTTTTAAGATAATTTGGAATGGTGAAGAGACAAAGGAATTCCAAACGTTGAGAGGCATTCGGCAGGGCGACCTTATTTCTCCGTACATATTTACTCTTTATATAGAGATGTTGAGCCATATCATTAAGGATGTTGTTGCAGAAGGAGAGTGGACCCCAATCAAATTAACTCTTGAGGAACCTCCCCTGTCACACTTATTTTTTGCTGATGACTTGATCTTATTTGGAGAGGCCTCATCCTCTTAGATAGATACTATTCAGAACTGTCTCAACAGGTTTTGTGATGCTTTTGGTCAGAAAATTAACAGAATGAAGTCCAAAGTTTGCTTCTCCAGGAATGTGCTCTTCAATCGGGCCTTTTAACTAAGTTAGCAAATGGAAATAGGGATAACAGGCAATTTGGGAAAATACCTTGGAATCCCTTTGATCCATAGGAGGGCTTCTTATGTCACTTTAGCTCTGATTATAGAGAGAACTCATAAGAAGCTAGCATGATGGAAGAGGAGTTGTCTTAACTTAGCAGGACGTGCTACTCTTATCAAATCCATTCTATCGACGCTACCTTATTACCATATGCAAACAATGCTTCTTCCAAAGAAAATTATCAAGGATCTTGAAAGGAATAGTAGAGATTTCTTATCGGGTAGCAATGAGGAAGATAGGAAGATGCATCTTCTATCTTGGGAAATTGTCAAAAAGGATAAGAAGAACGACGACTTGGGGATTCATGATCTTTCGTACACAAAATGAGGCTTTCATTATAAAACTTTTCTGGAATATCTTAACTAACAAGGAGGCTTTATGGGTAAAAGTACTCAGGACTAAGTATAATTGTGGTGATCAGGATAGGCCTAAAGTTATCAAAAGGAAATCATCTTCCCTCATTTGGAGAAGTATATGTGAGATATGGGCTAAATTCATTAGAGGAGTGGGAGTCAAAATGGGGAATGGGAGAAGAGCCAACTTCTGGTTGGACAATTGGTCAGAGATGAATGTACCGTTGGTTACCTTGGTGCCAGGTGGTGAGGACATGATTGATTCAAGGGAAAGGATGGTAGACTATGTTAACTTGAATGGAGGATGGGACGTACAAAGAGTGAGCACTTGGATCCACCCCTAGGTTATTGATTGCATCATGAGTGCACACCCCCTGTGAGGAGAGATGAGAGGATTTATACATTTGAAAACCATCCAGTGATGGTTGTTTTTCTTTTAGTTCAGCATATCATCTCCTTTTTGCATGTATTCATCAGCAGGAGGAGAGCCTTTGGAGGAAGTTATGGAGGTGGCAAATCCCAGAAAAGATCAAGGCGTTTATGTGGCTATTTTCCCATAGTAGAGCTCATACGGCGCAACTACGAGCCACTAGGGGTATGGACGAATTAGCAACATGCCCCTTTGCATGTCAACAGGATGAAGACTCCATGCATCTATTGAGGGATTGTTAGAATTCCCGGGATAGATGGATATCTATTGTTCATATGTCAAAATGGGCCATCTTCTCATCACTACAGGGAGCGAATTGGATCCAGTGGAATCTAAACAACAAAGCGGGGAAGCAGTGTACCCGGAAAGTCCAATGGGCTACCTTGTTTGGGTATACTTGTTGGAATATCTGGACCAACAGGTGCAAAAAACTCTTTAGAAGAGAAGATACAGAGGATTACTTAGATGCTCAGTCTAGCATGTTTCGTGCATGCATGGACCAGGACCTGAAATCCAGGTATGCCTTCCAGAAAACTCTATAGGGCAGATGCATAATAGTATTCAAAATAGAAGTGGTTTTCATAGGTTGGAGACTGATACGTCTGTCCTTAGTTCTGGGAAGTGTGGTTGTGGAGTTATAAACAGAGGGAATGATAGTAGATGGATATGTGTGTATAGTTGTAAGCTTACTTCTGTACCGGTAGCGATTGCTAAAATAATAGGCATAATCCATGGGTTATACCTGTGCTGGAGTAGAGGATTACATAAAGTTGAAGTCAGGACAGACTCCATTGAGGCAATTAACTTCTTATTGCGTGGATGTTCGATGGATCATCCATACATGGACATTATTTCTGAAGCCAGATCTTTGTTGAGCAAGGAATGGCAGGTTATAGTTTATCATGTACCTAGGGATGATAATAATGAAACGGACTATTTGGCGAGGCTAACTCATGATATTATAGGAAATTTTTGTATATTCCATCACCGGCCACCTCACATGCAAGAGCGGGGTAGTCATGATATGTAGGAGCACTGGCGGACCTACTTGGTTCCCACTGGGTGCAACCGCACCCCTTGACTTCCAGAAAATAGGTATATATTATTACTATGTGATTTATTTTGCACCAACTCATTTGCTAATTTTGAACCCACTGAATTTTTGTTCAAATTCTTTTTAAAAGATATTAAGAATAAATCTTATTTATCTTCTCAAAAAATAGTTTGCACTCCTTGAATCAGGGTCCTAAGTCTGTCACTGTGTATGAGGGTTTGGCCTCTTGTTTTGTTGATTTCTTATTAATGATATCAAGTATTATTCAAAAAAGAAAGGGAAAAAATAAGGGGAGGGGATGGAAAGGAAGAAAAAAGACCAATTCCCTTCATTTGATTTAAACTTTTGGAGCGTAGGGGATAAAAGTTGCCTTCACCTCCCATTCTTCACCCCATTTTGACTCCTTCCAAATTGGGATTTCTTGGAAGGGAGTCAAATTTTGAGACAATTTTACATTTATAACTTTTCTATAATTCCATCAATGTCCATAAGGAAAAATATTATTGTAATTAAGATATATATTGTAATAAAATAAAAAATAAATAAAAATATATTATTATGAAATTTATTAAAAATTATATAATTATAATTTAAATATATAATATATATTAATTAAACATTTAAAAATGTTATTAATAAAAAGTTTATTATTAAATTTACAAGGAAAAATGTTAATTATAAATGAAAATATTATTTCGTTTTAAAATGTAATATTTATTTTAAATAGCATTAATTAGAGTTAATATTTAAATTAATTTATAAAAATTAATTAATATAGAATATAAATAAAATGAATATAAATTAAATTGTAGAGGTAAGATAGTAAATTATTATCATTCATTCCCTTCCCTTCTCTTTCTTTTCTAACAAACAAAATATCATTAAAATAGCCCTCGCTTACCTCCCCTCCAATCAAACCAAATAATGTTATTCCGTTACCTTCATTCCCTACCCTTCCTTCCATCTCCTAGCTTACCATTCCCTCCCTTTAAACCGAACACCCCCTTATAGTTTTTCTTGGTCTATCAATAAAACCAGTGAAACTGAATAAAAACTAAAGCATTGTCCTAACATGAAATAGCGACAAGAGGAGGTACTTTTGTTATTGGTACCTTCGTTGCCCTTCTTCTCCAGTTCTCTCCCCCTTCCATGCACTACTATCTTAAGAATGCTGTTATTATTATCAATCCTATATTTATTCATATCGTTGTAGAACCAGAGAGAGAAAAGAGAAATTTTCCCCCTGAAATTTCTTGAATTTCTCGAGTCTGAAGGGAAAAGATCAGCACATATCTACACTGTTTCTCATGAATTGGCTGATTGATAAACATCAATGAAGAGAAAAGTAAAGGAATTGAGGGCAATCTAACATTCAGACTGTAAATCTATAACCACTACTACGATTTTCCCCCTTATTCTAAAATGCCAGAAGAAAGACTATTCCCTTGCCGCTGCAATGCATTGGAGGAATTCTTCATTTTTATACTAACTTATTCCAGAGGGGTGGATCTGGGTTTTGCTCTCACACCAAAATGAAAAGAAAACAAGTGTTCTTGGGCTCATCACCGCCTCTGCGAAAATGAGAATGACATAGGCAAATGTGCCGTTAGGCTGGAAGTATCAAACGATTCCATGAACCTCAGATCTGAAACTCTTGCCTTGGCTGCTGCAAAGCGTAGGTACTCATCAAACACTGATGACAGGCACCATTTTTGTAACTTCCTGAAGCAGCCAACCACACAACCCGTTCGGTGCTGCAAAATGGAAGAGGGACAGCAACCTTTTACTCATTTTTAATCATTAAATCATGAGCAATTCCAACTTAGTTGGCATGAAAGCATTTCACTATATATAGATTTACAGAACCAAGTTAAATTCTGTTGGACACTCGTATTAGACACAACACTTTACACTTTTGTGGTGATTGCGTCGATATATTCATGCCTCTCAAATCAACATACTCCCATGACTGGATCATTATATAAGAAGCTTGGCTTTTCAAAATGATGAGTAAATATTAATACATTATTCAACCTCATGATGTCTAGGTTTTCATAGAATTACCTAAAACGAATTGGGATGTGATCTATGCATGACAGCTAGTCAGCTAGGCAGGGCGCAGTACATCATGGATCCCATAGAATATTCCATAAAGTCAGAAATGATAAACAAAAAAAAATTGAGTGAATTCTAACCTTTCCCCGTTTACAGTGAATTAAAACTGGGTGGTTCCTCTCATCTGCATTATAGATGATGAAGCAAATATAATGAATGAAACCGCAGCAGCTAAAGCCGAAAATGAAGGGTGAGAGAGATGGAGCCGGGCTATGGTATTTACCGAGGACAACTCTTAGGGCCTGACAGATTGTGTCCGCTGGGACGCTTACAAAAGGCTCCTGGATGCACAATTCTCAGTGTCAGTTTATAAGGACCATTATTTCCTAATAGTTTATAAGTTGCCATCTCAGCTGGAAACATAATTGTCAATTTTTGTAAACAAGAAAAATAGAATATGGCCATTTCACAAGAAGTAATACGGAAATTCTTGGTTAGGCACAAAGAAAATGTGAAATCCTCTTAAGACATGCTTTTATATTTTATTTATGATAATTTGGCCACTAATTCTCCGCAGGCCAAAAATAACTGAGAATGTATTATAGAGAGATTAAGTTAACCACCCAGCATTAAACCCTTTTCTCCAAGCTAACTAATTGATTAGACTGGGACAGTATCCAGATTTCAAGTTTAGACGATATTGCACCCTCATTAGACTAAAATCTGAGGCATGAGATGCATGGTTGAAATGCAGAAGACTTGCATCATTTATTCATAGTTCTATTGAAATGACCAATACCAAGCATTATAATTATGAGTAAGCAGAAAAGAATATTAAGATGATAAACAAACAAGTCCTGAGCCTTCAACCATAGCAATTAAAATATCATTGGCGGGTGATACACAAGAAGAGCTGACAAGAACAAGAGATCCAATGAAAACGTAGAAGACATTATTATTATTATTACTACTACTATTAATAAGAAATTCCTTCAATTAGTGCCAAAAAAAAACGCACTGCCTGTTCTGGTTCTTGTGCACATATTGGGTTTCAAGATTTATTGTCCAAATACAAGCTCATGAAATAGGGATTTGGGTGTTCTATAATTCCATAAGGGGTGAAGTACGTACTCTTCATAGACTATAATATGCTGTCACTAATCCGATCCAACAAAAATCTAAACAATGTGGCTCAAATCCGCCTGTCTATGATATTTATGTACAGAAAAAAATGCACAAGTGGAAACTACTCCTTTGGCAGCCCATGAGGACTGGTGCATTAGATCTAGGAACTTGCCGGACAAATATTTTTAAAAAGTTTAAATCCAAACACTCAAGTTTCTTCACCATTAATATAAACTCATGAAGAAATATCTATGAATACTAAGCGTTCTCTCATGATTTAGCATGTGGCTCCATAACAATATGATACATTTCAGATAGATATTTAATAAATAACTATATTATACAAGTGTATGAGGAATATGATGAGTAAAAGATCTAATCTCAGTCTTGTCAAACAAAGGAATAATAATGTAATTCTCTGAGTTTAACTTGTGAGAACTAGATATTATAATAATGAATGTGAACGCATGCGATCTAACAAACAATTTGCAGAACACTTTCAGGATGAAATTTTTGTAAATATAAAATGCTCTGTAATAGGCGGGCCAAGTCATGTCCTAAACGACAATGGTCACCCAATACGTATACTGGAACAACAAATTAATGATTTTATATGATGATCATTGTTATATTTTTTTTATCAAAATGATCGCTGTTTTATTATGACTGCTTTTTTCCCTAGAGTTAAATTTACATGTACTTTTCTCTTTTCCATGACATCCTCGTCTTGCATCCTACATATGATTATATTTGGCTATTTGCATTATGAAGGGGCAATTTTATAATTCACGAACAGAAAAAAAATTGCTGACTGTTGGATGACATACAACTGGGATGCACTCAGCTTAATGATTGTTAGTTAGGATCTGATTGTATTTAGATTTTTATTATTTTATTATGTAATCTTTTTGCTAAATATTAGGATATTTGAATCAGATTATAATCTGATTCAAATTAGATATTTCTAGATTCTAGGTAGTTACGTAACTCTAATTTACTCTATTTATGTACCAGCTATGCTCTTAAATAAATCAGATAAAAAGTGCTGAATAATTCTTGATCAACAATTCAAGATTTCACATACAAATCCATCCATAGACCCATTGTGCAGACAACAAAATTAAACTCCATAATCTCTAAGTCATTTATTATTCGAAATTTCCAATAACAAGCGAATGTCAAAACCACCAATACCCAAGGAAAACGCTTCACCTGCCCGCTTGGGTTCCTTCTACTGTTCTACATTGATTTCATTAGCGAAAACTGAAGAAAAGATCCAATTCTAGTCACTACTAAAAATTATGTAATAATATAACAGAACTGAGTTAAGATTGTCTAAAAACAGAAAAAGAGATTTAATTTCAGAAAAATTTATAGGATACCTTCTGATCGTAATACCAAAGAAAAGGAAAATATCAACTGCAGAAATAACGACAATAGTTAAGTTCCCTAGACATGGCGACCCTTATTTAATATAATAGTTTATATCCAATAATTCTCGGTAACTAGTTTATCTCCGTAGCCACTTCAAGAAAAGATGGCACAAAATAAAAGATGAGAGTGACAGGTCAATTGGGTTAGATAACCATTAATCTTTGTGCAAGTTACCAATATTGGTATTCAACACAATCAAGTAAATGAACAATCATAATCAAAAGAGACCATCCAAAAGGCAAATTCAGAAGAACAAATTCATTTGCATTATATAACACAAACTTCAAAGAGATAGATACCTTGTGACCATCAATCCCAAATTGATGAAGCTTGATCCCATTTGACTTCAAGAACTCTAAGGTTTCCTCCGGATACGGCTCCGGACAGAGGTATCTGAAAAACCATAAGAACAAAGTCAGCACAGAAAGGCTTAGCGGCAGCAGAGACCGGATGAAGGAATCGAGATTTTTCCTGTTAATAAGGAAAAGAAACAATAAAGAATCCATTTATAGGGTTCTGCGCATACACGATGGAGCGGAGACCGAGAGATTTGAGGAAGGAGAAGTTGGCGGGTTGAGGAAAGCCGGACCGGAAAATGCCGTTATCCACGATCGAGAAATTGATGGGCTGGACGAAACAATCCTCGTCTTCGCCGTCAATTATCTTCTGAAACCCACCAACATCATCGGCAGAGACGACGGGCGGTGAGAGTTCGGCGATACCCAAATGGGACTTCTCTTTACTCTGCCGCTGCTGGTGGTGGAGATGATTGAATTCGAATTGAAGTTCTTCCACTTTCATATTTCTATAATTGAAAAAAAAACCGCCCAAGAAAGGAAAACAAAATATCGGCTTCTAAAAAATCGCGAAAATATAGTCACCCAAGATTTTATAATAATGAAGAGAGAGAGAGAGAGATTGGGATCACAGAGGATATTCCAAAGTACCTTGGCAGTTGAAAAGGTTATACAGGGAAGAAGAGGAGAGAGAAACAGAAAGACAATCGGAGTGAAAGAGAGAGGTTGTATATATAGAAGAATTAAGAGAGACGAAGGAGAGGAGAGTGTGGCGTGGCAACGAGGGAAGGATGGAGGGAGGGAGGGAAAAGAACTTGTTCGTCTTCTGGTTTTGGATTTGCTAATCAAAAGGTTAAATTTTAAAAAAAATAAAAAATTAAAATTAACGAACTCATACCTTTCTTTCTCCCTTTGTATTTCAGTGAGAAGAAAAGGGCGTTATCAGCGTATTGAGGTTGCGGCGCGTGGAAACAGGATAAAAGCGAAGATAGTACCGTGGAGAAATCTTTCCTCTAACTAAACAACGTAAGTTAAAATAAAAATTATTTTAAAATTTATAAAAAATATTTTAAAATTCATAAATTTTTTTTAGATTTCATAAATTTTTCTCAAAATCTGTTAAATATTTTTCAAATGAATTTCTAAACACAAAGTTTCTTTAGATAATTCAACTTTCAATAAATTCAATTACAAAATATTCTCTCTCTTTTTAATTGGCATTCAAATAATATCTTCTCTTGCATTCACACCACAATATTAATTGTTAATTGTGTAGTAACACTGTATTTATTTAGTACATGTTTGGTAACGCATTTTAAAATTACATTTATATAAGTCATGATAAAATTCATCACATATACTTATCTTAATGTGTGTGAAATTATTACCAACGTTTTTCAAACGCGCATTTGTTATACTCCCTCGTGTCTCCATTCATTCGAGAGTTCCTACTGTGAGATGTTATTGGTCTTTTTTAGAAAATATTTTCTAATTACTAAATATTGGATTAGCTCACATCTAACATCTAAAATATTTTTTTACCAACACTCTCCTAAATATTTAAATTAATTTTTTAATAATTTAAAGGTAGAATTGTACCAAAATTAACTTTATAATACTGGGTACCACTAATGAAAAAGTACTTTTAAAATGAATGCACTGAAAATTAATCTAGATACTAAATGCATGGTAAGCTTAAAATATTTTTAATATGTGCTCATGTTTAATGAGGATAACGAGAGAGAGTATAAATTAATCTTAGAACACATTTGATTCTATTGCACTTGATATGTGTAATATTGGAAACCACTTTTATTTTATTATAAATTTAATATTTTTAATTGACTTACTGACATGTGTGAATTAGTTAGAAGTGATTTATATTTTGCAAAATTGTTTTAGATTATAGTTTTTAGCAAATATCTAATTATATCTTTTAAATATTATATTATACTATTATATTATAAAAATTATTATTTTTAATTTAGTTGTCAACTAGATGCATCTCTGGTTTGCTCCACAGGGACATGTATCTAATTTTATTAAAAGATAGAATTAATGCAGTTTTATAGTAATTCATTTAAACGCATCTTTCTAAACACATTTTTATTTATCATTGAACTGTGAACATGCATAGGTAAAAAATGATGTCACAATATAAATCACAAACTGCTTTGACATATTTCTCTATATACCACATTTGTTATTCTATTGGTTGGTTTCTTATCTAAACCAAGTATAATAATATTGATTTCATTCATATATAGACTTCACCCTTGATAAGACAACACACAATTGACCATGAGTGAAGACAAGTATATGTGGGTTCAAAGTGGCATTGCTCATGGATTGCCTCTGGTTTTTGTTGATCATCATATCAAATGGTAATATGATTGAAAATTGTCTTCTTGTCATTATAAATTGTACGTAATTTAGATTCTAATGGAGTCATATTCATTAGATATATGAATCAAGACTTCATAACATGCGTTTGTATTGTTGAGAGCGATTGATTTAATGAAGTGTTTATAAGAATGTGACCTTCAATCTCGTATTATTGCAAAGCCTTGTAGCTTGATTACATAAAGAAAATCATTAACAAGCTAACAATAACATGATATAATTATTATTAGGAAAAATAATCTTTTGATCTCTTAACTTGATCCGATTGTAATTCAATTCCTAAATTTTGACTCGATACAATTTAGTCCATGTAATTTTTACTCAATTGTAACTCAATTCATGAACATTGACTTATTACAACTCAATCTCTATAGTTTTAAGCACTTTATAATTTAATCCTTATATTTTAGAAAATAAATCATGTATTAGGAAAATGTTTTGGATTAAATTATAAAATGATTAAAACTATAAGGACTGAGTTATAATGAGTTAAAATTCAAGAACAGAGTTAAAACCTAATCAAAACTATAAGGATTAAGCTACACCGATCAGTCAATGTTCAGGGACTGAGTTATAACAAAGTCAAAAGTTGATGAGGGATTAAAAGAGTAATTAATTTTCCCTTATTATTATTTGTGAAAACATGATATTATGCTTTTATTAGGACACTTCTAATCATCATCAAAAAGATAAGAATAATCATATTTATCATTATATAACTTTTATAGAAAGTCTACAAAATGACAGGATTTGTTTGATAGATATATACCTTGCATTGTAGCGTATTTTGTTATTTGTAATTTATCACATTAATGATTATTCCCATTCTTATTAAATTAGATAAGTCAATAGTATACGATATAATAAATAGACAATTATCCCTGGCAAAAAAATTAAATAGATAATTAGAATGGTTTTAATTAATTGTCACGTTTAGTTTAATATTATCGATAAGTTATATACTTGGAGATATAAAGAGAATGTCATGTAATTGAATAACATGAGTAAACTATGGAATTCTGGTTTTAACCCTCTTGTTCATCTCCTTCAACACGAACCGCCAGCAACGTCAACCTCGATGCCAACCCACCGGTGACATCACCATAAGCCTAAACCACCGCTCTGGTGAACATACAGCACATGACAGCGACTTCCCTGTGATTTTTTTGGCATCCCACCTCTTTCAATCCCTTACATTTCTTGCGGTCGGCAGATCTGAAGACCATCGTGCATAACCATGTCCAATACCTAGCTAGCCTCCCCATGATGGCAAGATCTCCGATGGTGATCAGGATGTGACACCAACGATTGAAGCTCAAAATGTCAAGATCTGAGAACCGCCGACTTGTTGCGTACCTATTCAAGGAGAGATGGAAGTTGCAGATTTGCTTAAGAAGATGTGAGGACGATAAAGCAGGAGAGAATGAAAGGGTCAAGTCAGAAGGAGAAATATGTTTGATGGCGAGGAAAGGGCTTGAATAGCTTCAGTTGCATAAGCTTTGGGATTGAAAAATTGTGAAGATTTTTTCCGAATTGAGCTATAGTGGGTTTTGATTCTTTCTGGATTGAACTAGACTTATTTTCACTTTGCTAGTAATGGTTGCCATGAACAATCAGGGATGGTGATGGTTGCCATAAACAATGGTTGTCTCTAGCATGCCTTGTGAGGACGAGTTCCAATTGAAAAGTTGTGAAGTCTTTTCTATTTTTTTTTTAATTTAGAAAGGTTTCTAAATCTTTTCATATGAAAACTATGTTTCATTTTTATCATATACCAAATACACTTTTAAATCTCATTTCCCTGTCCATATCTATCAAAATGAATTCATCCTACCACGGGCCCTTATTAGTTTTATTGACCTAAATTTAAGACATATTAGATTATCATGTTATTATATATAGTACTTGTCTTTACAAATTGGAGGAAAAATTCACTGTAACCTACATGGAAAGTACTAGCTGTCTCAATGGCCTTTAACCTAAAGGGAAAAGTTTCCTTGTAAGGCTGAAAATTTGACTTCATTTATAATCTTATGTTATTGTGTGATATATGAAAATGGATCTAAAGGGAAATCCCATTCCCTGAGAACTAGCATATTAGAAGGGGAAGTCCTTTGACTTATAAATCGCATAATATTTGTAAGGCTTCTCAATGTGATAATCATGAAATTGACACCCCTTTAAGAGTTGATAACTTTTGATAAGACTCTATGGCACTTCACTCAACCTTTTATAGTCATACTGTTGTAACTCTTCGCGGCTCACTTTTTCCGTAAACAACGAACTCCCAATGCAATCACTAATTTGATTATCACAAATATAAAGGAAGAACCAATTTCAAAAGACTAGCAAATTAGGAAGATGAGTTCCTTAACTTGTTAAACCACCTCATACTTGTGAGATTTTAAAATGAGGGACTTGTAACATTGCCACTCCTTCAAGAGGGGATGTTTCTGATGACTTAAGCCTACATCACTTCACTAAACCTTCTACCAGTATGCGTAGGCCTCACTTTGAATATTGACCCCTCAATTAAAAGTACCAATTAATATATACAAGTCCGAAGGAAGAGCCCAGCATTTTAGTATGGAGGACTCTTTAACTTACAAATTACACTAAACTTGTGAGGAATTTCGACGAGATTAAAATATATATAGTTGACATATCACCACACGTTCAACGGTTATAAGGACATGAGCCTTCAAAATGGAGGGCCCTACTGAAACGAGCTTGTAATTATCAACCACCATCTTGCATTCTCTTCATGTGGCCTCGCCTTTAATCAAGTTACATTATTTACATTATATTTGATCAATAATATAGCTCATTTTTTTAATTTTCATAGAGTAAATGAAAATGCTCTTATTTTAAACAATATTGAGCCTAGAATCAATAAGACTTGTTCCTGATCATGTATGCTTTTGTGATATAGATTGATTTACACACCAGCTCATCATTTGGGCAGAGTCTCCAACCTAGTGGACTGAAGAATCTAGTCCTTTCTTTTTTCTGACAGATCAATCAAGTTCCTCACCAAGTTGGAACACGGCATTCATTCATTTAGTATCAAATATTTTTCAACCACACGTATCTTTTTACTAGAAGTAATTTTATTTAAAATATTGTTAAATATTAAATATGGATAGTCCTTATGTAGACATTTAAATATTGGTTTATCACACACATCGTGTTACCAACAGGTTGGTTCTAATGGAAACGACTATAACCCATCGTAACATATCTAAAAAATGTTCAAATCCTTGTTAGTAGATATACCCATCTTCAATATTCAATTTTGAATATGTCTTTCTCCATTATATAAATGCTCACCTTTAACAAAATGAATAAAATCTAATGAAACTGAAAGTTGGTTAGTCCAACTTGAACAAACGAATCTACCCAACTTGTCTCCATCATTAGGGTCATTTTCATGCATGAAAATGTATTTAGTTTTACACCTCATAATCACTAAGATCACTTGCAACATTAGATGTGTGTATTACCTTCTGGAGGATTAAAATAAATATAGGGAGATTTATTGTAAGGTCCCAAGGAAGGAAGTTATTTATGAAAAGGTCCCAAGAGTTATCAATGGTAGCTGCTCCACTTGTCAATAGTGCCCCTCGACTTGTTATTGACAACTTCTTGGGACATTTTCATAAATAACTTTCTTCTCTGGGACCTTACAATAAATCTCCCTAAAATACATTAGTAAAAGTAAATGGTAGTACTAGCATATTGCCATGATTGTGATTTCCATTGCGCCCCCTTCACATGTTGAAGGGTAACCCTCAGCAATATTAAAATGAGAATAATATTGTAAGATTAGCACTAAATTTACATCTCTAAGATAATGTTGAGCGAATAATCTGTTAATATATATATATATACGCGCGCGCACTAAATATATGCATTATAAGCAACAAATGTTGGATCTAATAGAAAGGAATAATTCCTCAAACCGTGGCTTCAAATCCTCATTTTTTACGTTTAAGATATGACATTGGATCAGTTTGGGAAAGCGGTAGAGAAATACTTTTACGCAAGTCGAGGTAAATATGTGAATGAGATTGTCCCGTTTTACGGAAAAATACTGTTAAACTTATTTTTGTGTGGTAGATAAGTGTTACCAAACAAGCACATTGTCTAGAACAAAATAACCTTCAATGAATGAGATGATACATGAAGTTAGGAGGGAAAAAAAAGAATATGCATTCTATTATTCTCTAATATTTTTTTGAGTTAAAGACACTACCAGAAAAATATCATTTAGCGATGGATTAACTATTTTCAGGATCGCTAATATTTTTAATCACTAAATGATATTTTTTTCACAGTAGAGATAGAAAGAATAATAGTTTGGGATTACGTAAGATTGGAGCGGCGACCTCTCATTTGCCAAAAAATAAATCATATCACTAGACTAGACGGTGAGATCGAGTGAAGAAGATGCCTTAAAATAAATAAATAATGATAAAGAATAGAGGAAGGCATACGGAAGGAATATGCGGAGCATCGGAGAAGTGGTGTGTACTGTGTACTGAATTTAGATTACAAAATATTTGAAGTGAAGTGAGTGGGAAATTATTACAGTGCTCATCTCAGCTCATCAGGACTGCGACCACCCTCCGCCACGTAACTCATTTTAATAAATAATAAGTAAATAAATAAAATGGGGTTGCTCAGTCTATAATAGTGGTTTCATCAGAAGCTACTGTTATTTCCACAAAAAGCGAAGGAAAAGTGCATTAAAAATTAAAAAAAGATTCTGCTTTTTCTGATCTCCTTTATTCGATCTCATCATCCCATCATGCCCACTTTCAATGGTCAATCTTTAATTCCATTCTACACATCCATATTTTAAAATATCTTCATGCCTAAACTAGCATTAAAAATCTCAGATTAACATCCATTTTTCTTCCGGAAATTTTTGCTCAACAACGCTTTACCCTAAAAGTTTTAAATAAAACAAATATCATCCCGAAAGTTTAAAATATAACCATTATTGCCCTTAACGTTTAAGAATGTTAAGTTTCATTGTTACTTTTGATCAAAATGGCTAACATAACATCTCAACTTGGACCATTAGTTAATAGTCATTGTTTGGGTACGTTAAGTTGAGATATAAAATTGCTCCATTTAAACTTTCAGAGAAAATTGCACTCAAAAAAATTTCACGTGATGAGCTCTTCTACATGAAAACTTTAGGAGTAAAAATATATCTTATCTCTAAATCTAATTCTTAAAGTTATCATTCGCCTTGTAAAATTCATATAAATCGGTATGACGACATTACAAATCAATATGAGAAAGATGATGGAAAAATTTGATCATTCATTAGGGTCCATATATCCGTCTTGGTTTCTTTTTATTTTTATTAAATTCTACTATTTTATAATATTTTTCTTTTATATATTATAAAGGGTAATAGGTAGAACTAACTTGCAATTTAAGACTACCGAAGATGAAAAATATGTTGCTATAACATAGGGACATTGATTTTAACCTTTATTAAATAACATCAGCCAAAAAGTTCTTAGAATTGATAGAATTTTTATAACAAGTTTCACAGATTATTTATTAATAATTAAGTTCCTACGTTGCTAACAAAATTTCAGACTCATATATTGCATTCCTACAAATTCAAAACGCTTTCATTGATGGTTAATATTTAGTTAAAAATTGAAGAGGACTGTGTTATGTTTTAGATTGTGTGGAGGAGATGGGGATCATGGCGCATCTTTTATTTATTTTCGTTGGGTGAAAAAAATATTAGGCTTTATTATATTGTCTCATTTCCAATTCAAAAGTTGATTCCTTTGGGGGGAAAAGTTAAATTGTGGCTTTATGATTTGGAATCAATTCGAATTTTGAGGACTTTTAAAAAGCAAAAATAACGTTGGGCAATTCACTATGATTTTTTTCCTTGAATATTTTGGTTTCTTAAAATGAAATTATAAATTATAAATGTATTGAAAAGGAGAGAAAAAAAATTCCTTTCATACCTATTGATTCAAATGTCTCATTTGTCAATCAGATAATGTCATCACATTCTAATTTCGATTTTTAATCAAAATTTGTTTTCATTTTGAAGTTAAAAGACAAAATAATATATTTACTTTCCGTTCTGGTACCATCAAAACAAAGATAGAAATTATTTAAAAATAAAATTCAATTTAATATTAAATAGTAAGAGGAATCAAAGATTGGTACGGTTATGCCTAAGGACCAAATTCATAACTCTTTTATACTACTTAAGGTCCACTGAATAAAAATTCATTTTTTCACCTATAAATTTATGTTGTTTGAGCAGTAAATAATCCTAAATATTTTTTCAGATATAAATCTGTGTTATGTGAATTGTAAATATCCCAAGTTTGACTGATAAATTTGCATTAAGATCAACAGTATATTTGAGAGCATTCTGAATAATTAATTTATGATTTTTATAATTCACTGTAATTCTATCTAAAAATTTTGAATTTGTAAACTAACTAGATTATATTGTGGATGATATAAAATTTGAGTAGAGTCATATTATTAATAGTTTATGAATATTATACTTTTCCATAGATTTTATTATGATACATAGAGCTATAAATTAGAGTCACTTTGCTTTTATTAAAAAAACAGAGTCAAGAAGTCCGATTTAATAATTCCTTTTGCCTTTACAGAGCTGCTCACTATTTCACGTTCTGCAAATTAATTAGGTTGAATGACTTGGGAATTGAGATTCATCTTTCTAGAAAATGTAGATTAAAATATTAGAATTTCATCTAACCTGTCTATTATAAAAACTAAGAATTTCCTAAACTAGACGATCAAGTCAAGTAAATGCATTGGATTATTAGAAATAAATAAATAAAAGGCCAGGTTTCATCTCAATGTTTAAAGTTCAAAGCTTGAATATGTTGGTTTTCAAATATTGAATATCCTTCGAAGCTTGAATGCTTCTAAGAGAAAATGATTAAATTATATTCTCACCAATATACAGTGTGATATATTTTCAAAGGAAGATGCGTGGAAACTACGTACGTAGAAGGCAAAACTTTAGTCAACCTTTTTGAAAAAAGAGATTCACAATCATCGTACACTAATCCTTACGTATGTACTTTTGTGTGGGTTTGAAGAAAAAGAACATATAGCAGATAAAATTATAATATTAATTAACCTATACATAGCCATTAACAAGTATATATGTATATGGTTTTAAGAGAAATGATTCATCTTCGGTAAGGAAGAAGCACGGACGTGGTCCCTTTGTTGCACAGGCTACGCAAATTGGTTGGTTCATAAACAAAGGACTGTCACCCAACTCATCATGCTCACTTACTAGCTTCCCATTTATAACTTCAACTTTTTTTCACAATTTATACACTATCATTGTTTTCTTTACAACTGCACATATTTTTCTTCTTCTTTCAAGGGGAAAAAAGAATTTAAAAATGATGGGACTTATTATAGCTAGGCCTAGAAAAGAAGTATTTAGCTTGTAAGCTCAGAAAATTTCCCATGTGCTCATGGTGTACAAATGACAGCAAAGCAAAAAAAAAATTGTGATTTTTAAGATGTTATATATATATATATATCATATGGTATGAGAAATTGCGCGATATGCAAGATATATGCACGTATACAAAATAGTTAAGAGGTATCGGTGAAAGGGTATATATTAAACAGTATAGAATTCTATGGAAAGAAGTTGAGGATAATAACTGATGATAGAGAACAACGACGATGTGCAATTCATATATATATATATATATATAACATGACCAAAGCAATTTGAAAGTCACTATAATTTACAACTCAAGCTCCAGCTTTCAGTTGGGGGGTTTTTAGGAGTTCAATAGATTTTTCATTATTCATTCAATGGATCAGATCTAGTCCACACCTTGTAAGTTATTTCCAGAAGAATTTCTCTATCCCTAATGAGAAATAATTAATTTTTATTTATTAATTTTACCTCTATAATTAATATTTAAATATGGCTTTTTGTATTATACCCTCTCCTCCTAGACATGATTTAATATAGGTATTAAAAATAATTTAAGAAGGATTTAATAAATCAATTGTCACCTTTCAGTACTAATAAATTAAATTATTTAAAGTTATTTATATTTTAGAAGTAGTCATAAGTCATAACACAACCATTTGCCGCATTAGTTTGAACTTCATCATTATGTCATCCAACCACGCTTTATTGGGAAAAAAAATATTAAATAACATTAAAAAGTAGGCTATATAATAGTAAGAGTGTTTAAAACGACTTAGCTCAAACTATATAAAAAATCCAAACAAACATGGCAAGAACAAAGATGAGAATTTGTATTTGATAACAACAATTTTCATATATAAATGCTCGATGAACTACCGGCCATGAGCAATATAATTTTGTTGATTTATTTATTTATATCATAAAAAAGTGGTGGACTTTGAGGTTTCTGCCTGATTAATGAACTAAAGCTTCTCATTTAATTGCCTGTTGTTCTGTATATTTTTCAAATAGTTTCCCTGCTCTTGCGTAAAGAAAATACATACATTGTTTCTAACGATATCAAGAATGTTGTTTAAAGCCTAAATGTAGCATTTATATATATATATAGAGAGAGAGAGAGAGAGAGGGTTTGTGGATAGGCACAACAGAGTTATGTGTTGTGGATTGACCAGTCACTATCTTGTTAAAGTAGACTAGGTAGCTAGCACTTATTGGACCCAAATTAAATTGTTAATTTGTTTGAATTCGAACAAGGAAAAATGGGATTATCGTTGGCATTTGCACTTTGCTTGAACAAGAAAAGGCAAGAGCAGGGAACTAAGTTGCATATCCTGAAAACTAGATTACATATTTTTCCACTTTTTTTGCTATTTGCATTTTTGTGGAAACTTACTTGTATATTTGTCATTTTGCATCTTCGTGTTTGGAAGCTCACTTGCATATTATGGAAGTCCAGTTGCACATGTAGGAAGCTTAGTTGCATATTTGCACATTTGTGGAAGCTCAGCTGTATATTTACCATTCTGCAAAGTGCGAAAAACAAAATGGAAAAATATTCAACTTTGTTTCCACAATGCTTTAAGGGTAGCTTTGACTTTTTCTTTAAATGTTATACATCCATTCAGATCCTTCTTTGACCAGGTCGTCCTCATGGCTGGGGATTTATCCTGAATTTTCCTTTGATTGTTCCAATTAAGTCAGCGAATAAAAAGTATTGAAACAAAATACACACACGAACACTACCTGGTTAGGATGGCTTAGGAGGCGAACAGAGTTTAGTATTATACAGATCATTTTAAGTTTTGTGTTCAGGTCTAATGTTAGCTGATTTAAGTTAAGATTTGATCTTTTTAATCTTTACTCAATGATTAGCCAATTAATTAGTGTCTCCAACACACCTCAATGCGCATGGATACGTCAGGCTTATCCAAGAGGGTCAATAATAGAGAACATGATGCATATGCAAGCATTACTATTGTGGGATTTGTGTGTCTGTGTGTCTATATATATATATGTATATGATATTTTGATCTATGGCCATTGATTCCAATAATTTCTAAAGAATAAAAGTCACAGTCCTTTTGTTTTGATCTTAATGAAATATTGGGCAAAAAAAAAAAGATCTTAATGAAATACAGAGCCCTATTAATTATGCTTTGGTTTTTTTTTTTTCAATACCTAACGTACGTACCAAAACAGAATTATTTGCTTGTAGTTTCGTGGAAATTAAAAATCGTTCGATCACTCTTTACTCTGTTCAAGGCATTCTATTCACCAATTTTGATTCATTAGTAGTTTAGTACCCCATGCATGCATGCATCAATGCGTTTTGTTTCATCACGTTGTATATTCACATGTACGCGTACCATAATTATTTTCAACGTAACTCACTCCTTGATTGAATTCTTAAATACTTGTTTGGGATCACCGTTTCTCAAACGGTACACATATTTCAATATAAGACCATCTCAAAATTCATTAAAACAATTTTGAAATCCATAAAATTTTTTTTAAATCCGCAAAATACCTCGAAATCTATAAACCCATTTCTCCCAACGGATTTCCCAAACACACACTACTAAATCGACAAGATATCATTGTGTGTGTGTGTGTATATATAATAATTACTGCTGCTACTGCTATATATAATAATGTAACATGTGTAAAACAAGAGGTGGACTGACTTTGATGTTTGGATAATACGTAATTTCAGAGAATGACATTTCTCTGCACGCTTTTGGGTTGGGTCACTATCTTCACCATAAAAGCTTGACCTCTTCCAAATAATGGAACCACCCCCAATAATTTTTTCCCCCTCCCTCTGAATTAATTAACGATATATTATTAGCTCAGATACCAAAGAAAATGAATAAAAAAAATCCTCATATTCTTGTTTATTATTAGATTCTTCATCATCGTAATCTGAAGAATGGGTGCCAACTTGTTATAATTAAGAGCAATTAGACGCAAGAATGTAGTTAAAATTTAATATACAACTATGTTAATCACTAGATGTTTCTAATATAGCAAGTATCGCATTATCTGTTTAAACCTCTCAGGCACAAATTATTTTTTTAAAAAAATAAATGGGCTACACTTTATATATATATAATGCCACCTTCACTTGTAATATAATAGTTAGATAATTAATTATTATATATTAAGAAAATTCTTTTTTTTTTGCCAACTATATATTAAGAAAATTCGTTTGATGAGTTAATGTAACAAATGCGTGTTAATTTTGGTAAACTATCTTCTTGAAATCATGTGCATTTAAATTTCCCCTTTTGGACCGAACTCCCTTAACAAATACAATTAATATGATAATTTAAGGAAAACATTATAAATTTGAGAAATAAATAGATTGAAGTGTTATATTTAGGATTAAATCCAATTTGTGTGATCGAATTGAATAGAATAGAAATGCAAAGGAGTCGATTTTTTGTGTGTGTTTAAAGGGTTGATTTATCCATGCAAGGGCATGTACGGCAACCAATACTTGAAGTTGCTTTGTGAACGTGCCAAGCCATGAGCATTTGAC
>JANTPZ010090629.1:0-21019 GCA_025593235.1 Vachellia pachyceras | reverse complement strand
GGGAAGAGAGGAAGAAAGAGAAGGTAACAGTAGAAGGAAAGAAGGATAACGATGGGGAGAAGAAAGGCGGAGGAGTTTTATATAGGGCGAGAGGGGGGGGGTGTGATGCAGCTGGCTGAATGAATAAAGCCTCACCGTTGTGCGTTTGGTTCAGTTGGGTCTGAACTGAACAGAGACGGCAGTGGGATTCTTATGGGTACGTTTCTACGGAATCATCATCCAACTCTCGTATATCATATCCCTCCGCCCACTTCAAATATTTACATCTACGGCCTCACATTCTAATATTCTTGCCCCATCCATCCGATCATCCTCAGAGTCAAGGGACTTGCTCATAAATAACAGCGAGCTTTAACATCATGCTCGTTTTGCCTTTTTAGTTGCTGCTTGTTCTAGGTGATTTTCCTCTGGAGTCGTTTGTTTAGATCAATGTTTATAAAAGTAACTTCTATCTTGTAACTAGATGTTTGCATATCTAGTAATGTTCTCATCACAGCCGTACAGTAAGATTTGAATTCATAATCTCAATGAACGTTTGACAATTCTAACTAAAATTATTAATTTATAAGATTATGAATCTTTTAAGATTTTGATAAAATAATAAAAATTTCAAATTAAAAGGTAAAAATGTGAAGATATACTAGTCATTTAACTGGTTGTGATTGCAAATTTGTCTCATTAGTCCTTTATAGGCCTGTGATTGAGTTTGGATTACCATTTTAATGTTCAATCCCGCAATGTATAGACTCACATGTGATGCCGAGTTAAGCTTGCTTACCGTACAGTTTCACTGGTTCTGTATTGGGCGGGCAAACTCTAAAATGCATCTGGAAATCTGGAACATTAAACGTGATAGTTCTGTGAGAAAGTTTTATTAATTTCATCCAGGAAAGCTTTTAATTTCATTTTCCCAAACGCATCGTGTGTCATCTCTGGGTCTCATCAATCGATTCATGATCTTCAAATTTTTTTTTTGCCAACACAGCTGCTTATTCAGTGAGAACAACACAACTGCTTTCTAAGCTCTGCCTGATTTTACTGCTTTTTTGCACAGTGAAAGCAATTCCACGAGTATTGAAGTAGTAAAAACAAAATATCAGAAGAGTTAGTTTCAAGGAACCACCCAAGACTGGCTCGGATGGTAAGCATTGGATGGAATGTGAATAGAGAGGTTAAGGATTTAGACCCTTGCAATGCATAAAGATCAGCCTCCGATAACAAAGGCATAGTTTTGCTTTTAAAATAACCCCAAGTATCATTTTTTACATATAATGTGACAAGCGAGTATCAACCATGAATAAGGGGTGTTTGTCAACCTATTATAATCACTTTCATACAAATCGAGAAAAAATTCTTCTCACATGCTTATATCGAATTATGCAAAATCATTTTTTAAAAGTAAATCCAAATACCCCTATACCGGGTCAAAATTCGATCATATATCCATAGGTGTGTTTATGTGTTAGTTGGTTCATTTGGTAAAGCGATAGATAAGTACTTTTACCATTTACGAGGTAAATGTATAAAGGAACTTATCCTATTTTACAGAAAAACACTGTTGAACGTACTTTTGAAATGTTGAGAAGCTTTCCCAAACACCCCAGTATCTCTTAAAGAAGTAGTAACTGTTGGAGTAATTTTCAAAAATGAAAAGATGTAATTTTTTAAAGAAAGAGATGTGATTTTATAGAAGTTTATATCCTTATAAATTAATTAATTTATAAATTAATTAGTTTATTTGAAAAGGTGTGTAGGGGTTGCAATACTAAAATGATGTATCCCTACATACTATAAAAGTGCAACTCTTCATGGAAAAGTTATTATGGTTATGACTTTTTGAAGTGGTATGGTTGTGACTTTCTTTTTTTTGATGAAAGGTTGTGACTTTCAATTGAAGAGACATTGCTCAAAAGACACCCTTAAGACTCCCCCAATTGGATATACAATTCTACACACGATTTTTCTTACAACAATATCAAACTCATTTTCTTTCTCTGAGTGTACATTTATAAAAAGACAAACAATCACTTTGTAAAAGCCTTTGTTGTCTTGGCGTGAGTGCAGGGAGTGCAATCCATAATCAAGGATCTTTATTGTATCATGCAGGAAATTCACCAGTTAACCTAACTTGCACCCTATAAATATAGGAATAGGTGAGGTGAATTAAGCCTAAAGGAAAGTGTTGCTCATGCCTTGGAGATATTGTGCACAACTTTCCTTTCCATCTTCTTCATCTCTTTTTCTTGTACTCTTCATAGAATCATTCCCACTAATATCGTCAACAGTAACTGTAAGTAATCCAATTTGAAAACACTAGATGTAGACAAATTCAACTCTTTTCTACCGTATTTAACCTCGTTCGGCAGATAAGTATATCTAGTGAAGATTTTTTTTCCTATTAAGTACAAATACCATCTTGTCAAATCCAATTATGTTATCAAATATCATATATGTATACATTTTTTTAATCAAAATTCAAGTTTTTGTTTTAGCACATCGTGACGAACCATCTCATTTTGTCATATCCAGTGAAACGGTTTTTCTTTCAAGACGATGGGATTCAAAAAGTTTGATAAAGAAGCCGAAAAAATGACATACGTGGAGAATAGCCCACAAGCAAGAGGAAGATGATTTGCTCTCCGCAAACCACTGTTGCTGTCACGATAAAAGGTAGATGGACGCATAATGAACGAACAACTTCATCAAGGCGCACGTTAGCATACCCCATCTTCATGGAACTGCATGTTAAAAATAAAATTAACTGTGAATATTATTTTTTAATATGATTTATAATAAATAAGGTAAACGCGTAAAAAAAATTTTATTCCAATTATTTAAGCGTGTTTTTATAAAGCTATCACAATCACACTAGAAGCTTTCGTTGGAAAGATGACAAAAGTTTGGGGCCAAAATCATCAAAATTTTAGTTGGGGTTAATAATTCCTTGACATAGGGCTAATTTAGTAATTACGCTGCTTAACTAGCCATACTCTGAAAAGAGGTTGAAGCTCATGGAGGCATATTTCTGCATGAAAATGATTGTTATGATGATCCTGCTCAGCACAAGGTGCTTTTTTGATTTTGCCATTGTTAAGCTTTTTCCAACGCGATGATGCTCTTAATCTCCTTCAATCAACGTACAATCTAAGCTAACTGGTTTAGATTTTTCTAATCATAACTACTTAGTATTTTTCTAATCATATTCTTATTTCTTATTAATTTCAAAGCCCAACATAATTCCTTTATGAAAAGAATTCAAGACAATATTATTTTTGAGTGAAATAACTAGAAAACTGGTATATTAATTATAACAAACCTGAAAAATTAATTGAGAATTAACCGTAAACCCTTAATTATATATTTTTTTTTTGCTTATAAAAGAAATCAAAGGAAGAGGGAGTAAGTGGTAAAACACCATCGTTAATGATTAATTAGGGGTGGAAGGATACAAAAGATGGGTGGGGCCAAAGCGGAGGAAGAAGGCGCCTTCATAAAATAAATGGAAAGAGAAGACAGAGAGATGGCCAGAGACACAGTTTGGAATATGATTGGATCTCAGTGTCGCATTCTGACTCAATCATGCATCTCTCTTCATTAATACTTCTGCCTTCCGTACTCCTTGGACCCCCTCTGTTTCCAGCCCCAAGTGTGGCTCGCAAGCAAACTTCAACTCTATCTCCTTTCTCTATCTCAAATCCCCCGTTTCGTATTTTGTCCATACACTCACACGTACACCTTTCTGGTTCATTGTATGATTATTTGGTAAGCCGCATCTTTCTCAATCGACAACAATTAATCTCCCCCCGTTCTAAGAGAGCTTCTCTGAGAGGCATTCATCAGCAAAAGCAGAGCTCAGCTAATGACGCTGCCAATCAGTTTGGAGCAGCATGGTGAGTAGGAGACGCAAACAGTATATAGTAACCAAACACACAAGACGCATGGCAAGCTCACCTTAATAATAAGGACAGTTCCTCTACCCCACTCATGTACCTTATCGACAAGTTCTCCATCACTTCGTTTTGGCTTGATCATTGTTTAAAAGGCCAAGAAAAGTAAGATCTCTTGTTTATGAGATCTACTGGGTAGGCCCCCCCTGCATAAATTCCTCTCACCCTTCCCTCCCTGACGGCACAGCATTTCTTAATTTTCTCATCCTTTCGCTAAGTCATTTCCGTTCCTGTTTACCTGCATATCCATCTTCAACGAGATCGTCAAAACCCAGATCTCTGTTGGTTGTTAAGGATATATACGATCATTCATTCCATCAATATCTCTCTTGCTCAGCGTAGTTGAGAATAAAATTGCAGGCAGGCCAAACTAAAGGCAAGTAATATTCAACAACGGTACTGGAATAGCAATGCATATATAGTCTACCAAACCCGAACGGGGATTATCGGTTCCATACAAGTACGTACCATGTCAGGAATTTTGTTACACAAGTCAGTAAACCATTGTGCCCCACCTAAATTCCTTTTACAGCTCTCAAGATAGCAGTTCCTCCAATCCAGAAGCCTCAAGTACAGAATATACTTGGGTTAAATGTTATGTAACGCGGGGGCAGTTAGGTAGACTAGCTTGGTTAGAGTGCTACTGATCCTTCCTAGAAACTACTGTTGGAAAGAATATCATATCTAGCACCTAGCAGCTTTGAGGAAATTGTCAAATGGACTTGCAGGAGGTAGCTTCATGGCCAGCCATGGGTCCCTTGGCAATGCAGCTACTTGGGCATGTCCACCATCTTTTGCCACCTGCATGCAGGTGGTGAGAGAAGTTAACACTACATTTAAGAGTTGGATGCATATTTAGAACAGCCTAAAAAGTCTTCTATTGCATCCTAAACACTACATTTATTCATGGTTTTTGAGCAATTAATGACTAGGGTAGGAATGAAAATCTTCTATTGCATCCGAGATAGTAAATCAGTAACTCTATCTATATAAGGACAAGCTTAAATGAAACATAAAAGCATCATAAACATAGAATGAGGTAGACCTTCTCAAGTGCTGACATTCCATTTTCATTAACTGCCAGAGGTGATTTATCATCGGTGTAACTGTAATGGTTCTCGTAGGCAAGCCAGTTTGAGAGCCTCTTCCTTGCACATGTCCCAAGGGCTTCACACTGGCTCGCCATGGCATTGTATGGGAGAGGAGAAGTGGAGACGGCTGTTCCTGCTACTTGACCAGCTACCTCTAGTGCCTAAAAAGTGAAAACAATATAACGGGTTATTGAGCCTATAGAGGCAAGAATAAAGAGTCATGACAAACACATTCTGTGATCTAATCCCCATTATGTTGCTTGGAAAGTTAGCCTCAGTGCAAACTTTGGAGATCCAGCAAGTGTTTCACTCAGACTTAAGCAATCACCCATCCTTATCTCCCCCTGCAATATCATTTTGAGGTTTACGTGTCTCATAGCACCAGGTTTCAGTTTCTCTGCAGTGAGGCAAAAGAGCTGTGCAGAGATTACACAGGCAGGTGGACCCCACCCAATCCTTCGTTTTTTCACCCTCTCTGAGCAGCAGATCAAAACACCGATTCATTTGGTAAAAAACATTCAAAATTACCATTCTCATTTTTACCAAATGATTCTATCAAAAATTCACATCAAGGCAGATAAAGCCATGCTTGTCAGCTGCTGTGTGCATCATTCTCCATCAAATTTACATAGGCATGGGAGAAAAACTAGTACCGATTCCATAAGCTGTCCAATGCTGATAAGACGAGGGGGTAGGGCTGGGGATGCAGTCATCTTAGAAACAAGCCGAGACACATCAGAGACAGAAGCTTCACTGATAGCATCATCTTCAACTACTGAATGAATATCCTGCATAAAGACACCGGTAAATGGATTTTTCTACTAACCAATCCATCAAAGAAAAACTCTGGCCATGGCGATCTATTGATCCTTCGACTGAAGGTCATATCTCCAATATTTAATTTATTTTTTGAAGAAACATTGAACTCTTCAGATATTCACAGAGAACTTCAGTGAGAAACTACTTTCAAAAGTAATTTCAAATTTTCAATGCAATTGGCCAAAAGAATATACCCCATCAATAGACAATGATTCCTTGGAATGCATGATCTTGTGATTCTGATCAAGAATTGATTTTGGCCCAAACATAAATTCGTCATCAGGCCTGAACATTTCTTCCAATTGTGCAGCAATGTTATCAGCATCCAACTTAACAAATATAAAAGGGGAAAATTAGACAGTGCCAGAGGAAGGTAAAGCACAGAGTAAGGCTTGGAATGAAATGCAATACCGTAGTGATGTTTGCCAGATTTCTAACCAAAATATCCTTTATAGCTTGCTTGTATTCACATATTTTGTTCTGTAATTCAGAAATGGTTGACATGGCCAGCTGATTATCAGCAGCAGTACCATATTCTCTTGAGTCCACATGGATCTTAGCATAAACTTGAAGGTCATCACTGGTGCCCAAGAATGGGTCAATCTGCTTTTATGAAAAGCAATAAACTGTTTTACAGATATGCCAAAAAAATGGCTTTTATACCACAAAAACCAGTATGGTAATCAATCAAAAGGCATTAGATGCCACAAAAGTAGCAAAAATTCTGTCACTCACTTCAGATACAGGTAATGACTTGAGCAAGTCATTCAGTTCATGAATCTGATACGATTTGCTGGCAAACATCAACATGCTTGTAGACAGTACAAAAACAGACCTCTGACAAGCTGGAGGCAACATTCCTGCCAGAACATGAATTGGTCAATTTCATATTTTTCTTTAACGTAGTTTACTAACATCAGAAATGGAAAATTTTCTACAGGCCACACCATTGCTTGGTTCCAACAACATATTCCAGAGGGAAAGAGGAAGCTGGAAGAAGCTGACCACCAAGTTATTTTTATCTTTCAGGTTCTGCAGCATTAAATTTTAACAGATTCAGAAAATCAAACACAGAATGACTACTGATCACAGGTAAAGGCAGTTTCTTATCAAAATAAGTACCCCATTATTGCTGTAGGTATAAGCATACAAACCCAACAAGGTAGACCATTGGCCAATGCAAATACAACTAACTAAACAATAGGAACCAGGAAATATCTGATGACCAAATTATTAATGATAATGAGGCTATCAGATTTACATAATTATTTCATGGCTCTTGACACAATTGTAGATAAAGTAAAGCATGCAAGCATTCAACGTACATAAACTAACCAAAAGCACAAAAGGAGCAACCATGGAAAAAAAATCTTATACAAGAATAATTACAACGGGAAATAGACCAAGTAATATGACCGTATAGGAAAATCTACCTTAGCATGTAAAGCAGTTAGTGTTAACATGAAGGAATGAGCTATAGATTCATAGGTTGAAGGCAAATTATCAGGAAGATTGGCTTGAACCCAAAAGGAAGACAGCAACTGTGTAATTTGATCTTCACTAAGCTTCAAGACATTTGGTTCCTGAGCCAATTAAACATCAAACCTTATATTTTGCCAAAAATCCATATCGACTGAAGTATAATGACAAACGAAAAAACCTATTCATCAAAACAAATTACAGATGCTTACTATCTCAGTCAGACTTGATGATCCAGCAGTCTTATCAATGATGGAGCCCAATCTGTAAAAGTTAGGCGAATTCTTCAAGCTACAACCCAGTTTCCAATCTTCCACAGTATCCCTCTCTTTATAATCATCATGAACAGCTTGACCATGATACTCTGTCTTTGTTCCATCACTACCTCTGCGGAGCTTTTCAAGTAAAGCTATAACTGAAGCAGATGCAGACGCAGTAGAAGTATGGGTATGCCATCTTTTATGTTGGTCTGAACATTCATGAGGATGGTAGGAATTTGGAAAAAGAAGCATAGAAAATATTTGGTGTGCTCCAACACGTGCCTCAACATCTGAATGCAGCATCACTGTCAAGAGTTGCACAAGAAGGACTTCAGGGAATGCCTGCATGAAATCATGATAAATGATCAATGGATGTGTTCCAAGATAACATAAGCATACAAAATTTAACACAAGTATGGTTCAGTCTGATTCTTCAAAACAGAAACAAGTACCAAACAGATTGCAGTTGGCATTCTTTATTTAAACAGAACGATTATGAGAAGTTCATCTCACCTGCTGTGCATGTGAACAGACTAAAGCCAAAGCTACCATACGAGAGAGTATTATCAATGATCGAAAGGTTGCCCTGGCAGCAATACCAGGTGGCAAATTTTCCAGGGTTATTGCCATCAAGTCAAAGAGTGGCCGAACATCAACAATCTAGTCATCCCAGGAAGAGTATTTTAGTAGCAGATGGCATTGAGAATATCTATTATAAAAATTGAATTTGTGGATAAAAGAAATGCAAAAAGAACTGCTCACTATAAACCCACCGCTTTGGCAATTTCTAATAAGCACTCCTCAATGGAATTCTGAAGCATGATATTCAAGTTTAGCTCTTGTTCTCCAACTGATTCACTGGAGGCTTGAAGGCTTTTCCTAAGATGCCGGCAAAGATCTCCAACAAAACCAATCTCCACCAACTCTCTATCTGACCTAATTTGCATAGCTAAACCCGTAGCAACTTGAATGACACTAGTTTTAAGTTGGGGATCATGCACAACCTTTTTGTGGTCCAAATGACGAATCACAGAAGCCAGAATTAACAGCTGATTCTCTAGGGGATAACAATAAAAAGGAGGGAATATTTAGAGAATATTACAACTAAATACACTACAATTGATTTCCCACAATATATTTGTCAGGTGTGATTGAAAGACTAATACCTGAATTATCAGTGAAATATGCCATGGTAGATAGAACCACCATTGCTAACCCACGCTGAGGAGCCCAATGATGTCCTGAGTCAAAGTAGACAAACATGGGATCAAGTACACGGCGCATGGTTGTGCTTTCCTTTGCCAATTCAACCATTCTTTGAATGCATATTTGAGCCCAAATTTCTGGGTTCTCAATTTCTTCTCTACAAATAATAAAATCAAAACATAGGAGAAAGCTAAGGAGTAATAAACCATATAATAGACATGATCATAAAAAATAAACTCTGTAACTGAAGCAATCGGCAGGACTTAAAATTTATAATAAATATTAACAAAAACTCATTTTAAGATCTTGAATAACCACTACCTACCTATTCAAATGCAAAGGATCCTTTATTTCTGGCCGGAGCTGGAGAATCAAGGAACTAGAGCGATTCTCATTGCTAATGACTGCACCAACTCGTCCTTCACCTCGGACAACCTCATCCACCCAATTATGATGAGGCTCTGCCCTGATGTCAGAACCTTCACTGTGCCTAGCTCTCCCATAATTATCTATGATAGCACGGACAATCTGCTTTTTGAATGAACCAACATAGCATGGATATGACATAAAATTACAAGTAGGAATTTAATACATAAATTTATGCAGAGCAACTGATCAACAAATAATAATTATAACAATAATATACGAGCTTTATGATTTCAATGGCAGCTTACAATGTTTTTCACAAAAGTACACATTTCCAATATAATCAACGATCTTAAATGTTTGAAACACAGGAAAAGAAACATACTAGGTATGCCTCAAGCAATATAACCAGAAAGTGTACTTAACGGCTATAATGGTTTCATGGTTGAGCAACTGAATAACTCACCTCATCAAAGTCATCAAAGATGTTCGAAAATTCAGCCATTAACCATATCTGTCAAGAGCAAAGGCAGGAAAATAAAAATTTCTCTTGCTAAATGATTTTTTTTGAAGGGGGGGGTCAACATAACAATTAAACCATAGATATTAGAAAGCAACAGCACGTTCATGAACTAAACTTCTGTAAATCTGATGCAAAGGGAATCGAATAAAGCATTAATTACCATAGCTGAGAGGCATTGCAGGCTTGCTGCCCTCAAACAGCACTTTGCATGTGATTCACCATGCTCCTGTGAAAGGATGCATACTTTCCTCACCAATTTCTCAATGTTATGAGTATAAGTGGCATCTACCTGTACAATTATCAGGTCAATAGATGAAAAGAATAACAGTGTATGACAGAAATGATGCTGGCCACTTATTTATAACTGTAACTAGAGAATATAGAATTTAGAAAGTGGTATGACTCACAGATCAATCAACCATAACAAATGCTTAATCTACCCCTTCCCCACAAGAGGACAACGAAAAATTAAGGGTCAGCTACTAATTAACTTGACCCGGAGGGTTATGAATATTGGAGATATGCTTTTACAGACTTTAGTTTACTCTAGTACTAAAATGCCCTTACCTTGTCCATATTATATATAAAGAGATATGCCGCACAGATCACTTTATCGTCATTAAATAAATGCTTGACCTATCCCTCTCCCTTCCTCACAGGAGGATACAGAAAAATGATGGATCAGGTACAGGTCAATTTGACCTGCAGGGCTATGAATATGGTAGATATGATTTTACTCTCTTCAAATTACCCTAGTACTAAAATGCCCTCTTGCTATTAAATATTACAGATAATTCTAAGTTAAAAATTGATTTTAACAAAGCACAACCATGCACAAGTTGCATAAGCAGATAGCCCAAAGGCCAAGACTTGGATTGTGTTGCTTACCTGACTATAGATAAATGTCGTTAATATTTGGCATCCAAGGGTCCGAATGTCATCATGCTTAGAAGATCCCAAGAGCTCAGAAATCACATTAAGAACATTGACAGCAAAGTAAGCTCTGCAATGCGCAGAAGGCATAAATGCAATACAAGAATGACAACAAAGTTATGAGCTCCTCTCATATGACGGGACAGTACATGTTAAACAAACAATATAGCAGAATTCTTTGTATAAAAATGGCAATACCCCATCAGAGTGTGGAAATATAAAATCAATAATCCAGGGGAACTTACATCTGCATCTTACACATTGAAAGCAACTTGTTGAAAGCTGCTGTCACAATATTTACAAGTTTGATGTGCCCAGATCGGAGCTCTTTGTAGCATCTTTCTTCAAGATATTTTGCAATCTAGCAGAATAGGGAGACATGACGAACTACAGAAATTGATTCAGTTTATTCAAATAAACTCACCTTTTGTTTCCTTATCCCCTTGATTTTCACATATACAAGATACAAAAATTGAATTTATAGTATAAAATACCTTAGGGAGTCGGACAGGGTTTCTTGATGCATATTCACATAATTTGACAATCTTCCTGTCATTTGGAGGCCCATCCTGAAAAGCATAAGGTCAATGTTACCAGAGTCACTTGCTGTTACAAAGCAATGGGAGCGGGCTGCAAAAAAAAAAAGCTTTTTCCAAATATCATGTACAAGCAACAACTGTGTTCTTTGCCTTGGAAAACCCCCAAAGTTAGCAGCGCTTAAATGGTTCTAGTTATGAACCAATTCAAAATAAATTGCAAGACAACTGTCCGCCTTTAGTTATAAATACCTAATGAAAGGTTCGAACCACAGAGGTTATACACAAAAGCAAGATTTTATTTTACAGAAGCGAGGATCATGCCCTAGTAGTGAGAATATATTGCATTCACAGCCCGAATATGTGTAGTAAGAACCACAGAGCCATTAGCCGGCCAGAATCAGTTACAATAATGAGTCATCAAATGGCAAGCCAGTAGAAACTCAAAAGGGTTACAGGATGAATTTAAAAGAAATAGTACGATACGTACTGGGGATTTCGGGAACATATCAGCCAACAGTTTTCTGTAGCGCTTAACCGGTTGGCGTGATCTCGACCTCAAAGCAGGACAGCAGACACACATGTTTCCGCATGCTGGAAAGAGCTTCTGGGAGATGAAACCCATTTCCTGCACATTTTCGAAAGAAAAATACAAGAAAGATGGACAATCAGAACCGAAAAGCATGACTTTGACGGTTCAGCAAATTAAGTAACGACAGGACAGAAAAATCTCCAAGCAGTGAGGCAAAAAGATGAAAGGCAAGACACGACAACGCTAAAGCAAAATGAAAACCATACAGAGTTCCCAGTACAGACTCAGTAGCGGCGGAAACGCAAAATGGGAGAAGCCGAGAAAACCAGATACTGGAGGAGTAAAGCAAGGCCCTACTAGAAAAGTAGAAAGGTGAAGTAACAAACTGTGCCCAGATCATTTCCAAACTTGAATCGGGAGACGACAATGCTACATCAGGGACTCTCTAGGACGCCTATGGTCGATTGAACGATATTCCAGAGGACTCTAGAAAAGAGTATACCTAGCCTGCGGAAGCAGATCTGGAAAGCGAGAGTGGTGAATTGTCACCAGAGTTTACTCAGCGAGAGAGCAATGGAGATGAACTGTGAAGTGAGCCAGCGACTGCAAGTCTGCAAATAGAGAAAAGCCAACGGGCAACCAAACTAAAAAAAAACAAAGTAAGGCGTGTGGATTAAGAAGAGAAACTAGGAGTTATATCACGTGAAAGGTGTCAGGGTCTTTTCTTTCCTATTGCACAATTTGACTGAAAAGGTGAAGTAGGGGTCTTTTTTAATAGTGCTTGCAGAGGGCAGGCAAAAGGCGAGGCATTTTTTCAAATTTACGAAAACCATGAGACTTCTCGCAGGTGGCGTTCCAAGCTATGTCACCAGGACAGGAAAGGGAAGCCATTATTGGATTGGGCAACAGGCGAGACTACGCATAATCTGGATATGGGTTATTTTCACGATGCATTGTGCACGCTTTTGGGGAACTGATGTTGAAACTTTGTCTTCTTCTGTCTTGCTTTTTCTGCGTTGATTAGAAATCCTAACTTGAACCTCGAGTTTCGAACCTTCTCTGCGTTGAAAAAAGTTTCAAACTTTCGCCCCCTCCAAATAAACAATGCCTTCGTTTCTCACCATCAAAAGTATGTATATTAAATAGTACTTTTTTTTTTAAATGAGATAATTTTTTTATATATTTATTTTATAAATAGTAAAAATATTTTTTCATCGTTTTTCTAAATCCACTGCGAGGAAGTTTCTACTGACACTACTCTACCTGTTCCTCCAAGTCCAAACCGCTTCAAGTAATAAATTAACGAACGTCTTTCATTTCATAACAGTGCAGTTTTAGTGTGTGTTTGAGAACTCCGTTAGAAGAATGGATTTGACAGATTTCGAGGCATTTTGTAGATTTCGAGATGGTTTTACGGATTTTAAGATGGTTTTTATGGATTTCGAGATGATTTTTACAGATTTTAAAATGGTTTTATCTCGACTTATATGCACCGTTTTGGCAACAATGTTGCCAAACAAGCACTTTCATTTCATAACCAACGCCCCCAACTCCCCAGGGGCCCGCCAACTACAGCAGAACATTTTTCCTCCGTCTTTCTTTTGCGGTTCTGATCTTATGTGTGATGACGTAAAAGCTAAACATGCATTTAATAGAGTTTTTTTGTAAAATGAGATAATCTCCTTTACATATTAGCATCGACTTGTGTAAAAGTACTTCTCTACCGCATTTCTAAACGAGCACTTTTTAGTTGACCATCCGTTGACTGCGAGATGAGCTTGCAACTTTGTAATCAAATAGTCAGGAGCCGGGATAAACATTTTTTAATTAAAAAATTAGTTAAATATTTTGTTAATTATTTAAAATTAGCCTTACTCAATAATATGTTTGTAAATAAGGTCATTTTTCATCCCCCAGTAAACAAGTTCATGAAATTCAGTGACAAAGCACTTTTAAAACAAATCATCAGTGTTTGATTAAGAATCATCAATCAATTAATCTATTCTTGTGGAAAAGATTGGAAGGGGTAATATTTATTACATTTTTTTTGGTAAGATGTCCTTTAAATTTAAAAATATTAAAAAGGGGGGCTAAGATTTTTCATGTAGAAAATTATTTTTTGTTATTTCATTCTGGGTACCAAATTACCCATAAACTAAAATCGACCCATATATTTTGCACAAAACTCAAGTAAGCTCTCCAAATTTTATAGATACATTGAACTATAACATCGATATTCAGATTAAGAGGAATATCTACATTGGTTAAAAAAATACATTTAATACCAACCTACAAAGCGCAAGACAAAAGGATTACGCCTCTCGCAATCTGTATATTAATTAGAGTGTAAAGAGCGATGCCTTGCAAGCAGTGCACATGGCAAAATCATTCCATTACATCTTATTATAATTTAACTGTACCCCACGTTCACAGACTCAATCATGAGGGGCATCCCTAATCTTTTCTGGGAACTTGTTGCCTGTCGCTGTGGGAATCTCAAGTTCTTTTTGGGCAGCCCCAACCTTTTTATTAGAAAAGAGTTCTAAATTTTTTTTCCCTGTTAAACAATTCGTAGTTCCCTGCTGCTGAAGAACCCCGAGAATGATAAATTATAACACCCCAATCTCTTTCATAGATGCAATGCAGCTCAAACTGAGAAAAGCACCATCATCTAGAATATCGGTGCCCTCCAGGGTGCGCAAGATGACACGCGTCAATATACGCAATGGAACCTTGTGGTCCAGCAAACTTTAATTAGGATGCCCCACCTGATCATTAACCGTAGCAGCCACAATTATTCTGCCAGCCACATATGTTGATCCATCCCCGATGGTCCATGGGAGTGGGTGGAACATGAAGTAAAATAGCGACTCACTAAGTTGGGCCAAATAACTTGTCTGGTTGAGAATATGTCAGCCAATCATAATTTATTCTAAACCCGTATTCAGCGAACTCAAGGATTCCCTGCTTTGTCCAGCAAACTCGACATAACACGGGCCATCTAAAGCCTATAAATCAACTTCTAGAGAAAAATTAACAAGAAACGCAATCACATGGGGAGCAGTCCCCCTATCTGAATTCCTACCCAAGCCAAGAAGATGAAACAAAATATGGGATTTGCACGAGGATCCTTTTCTTTAGCTAATCACTTAATTGCAATTGTCAACTTCAAAGTCAATGATGCTCAAACATTTTAATATCACGATGATTTACAAGTGGGTCAAAAAGATAAGATCCATCCTGCAATATAACTGTCAATGTTCGTTGCAGTATTTGGTTCGGAGGTTGTCAAGAATCTCTGCATACTCCATTGGAGTTGCTTCGCTGCAGAACACTTCCTCCCAGATCTTGCGCAGATCTGTAAATAAGCTAGGTACTCAGTTAAATCATGTTTGCATTGGAAGAGCGGAAAGTTAGAAGAAAGGAATTGATATTCTACAAGAAAAATGGGTTAAAATTTGGTCGTTTACTTGACAGCTTGTCGATTTGAAAAGAAGTACTCGTGTTCAAGGAAGGAAATGTTGAAGTCGGAGTTAATATTAAGTTCAAGTTCATATGATGAGTATTCATTCCTATGGTAGACACTTGATACCATTCCTATTCTCGCCAACTCCTATTTCTCGTCCTTAATATATATATATATATATATATATTTCTGTAACTTTCGTTTAACAGATTCTTAAAACAGGGCAATAGTAAAGGTACCATTCTTATCTGTTGATGTAAGGCACATAATGAGCATGTCAAATCTTGAAACCTTGGTCAAGTTCTCTATGTAACTGACAGCCAGAGCTGTATCTTTACTGCCAAAGACAGACAGACAAACAGTTTTTTAGAGCTCAAACACAATTCAATACAATTGATACACATTTTATAAGATAACTGCTTACGTGAAAAAGGATGCCACACACTTAATGATGTCCATTAGTAGCACAGAAGATAAGGCGTTTTTGAATATCTTCGGTAAATCTTGAGGAGATATGGCCTAACATATGACATAGGAAAGCCATCATTTATTGCAAAAGGCAGTATAATACTGAGGACCAAGAATAAACACACAAGGTGCTTTAACTTGATAGAAATGACACTGAAATTAAAGCAGAAGTGGCAAGTACATCACACAAAATACCTTTAAAAGACGAGACTGCAGGGCAGGATCACCTGAAAACGCTCTCCATGAGACCTCAAACTGATAAGCTGAATTTGGTGGTGTTATATTTTTTGCAGCTTCAGCCATGACTCGAGAAGCTACATGTGAAGCAAGATGTTGAACAGATGCCTTCATTTCTCGCTTGTTAATTCTGTCATGTCTCTGTTGGAGATGCAAAACAAGAAGTTATTTTAAGTAGATACCCATTAGTGGCATCCTTGTTTCCTGTATCCATACATCTTTTATTGTGGCAAACTGCAAATTAGGCAACAGT
The DNA here is from genome assembly GCA_025593235.1 of Vachellia pachyceras. NCBI lineage: Eukaryota > Viridiplantae > Streptophyta > Magnoliopsida > Fabales > Fabaceae > Vachellia > Vachellia pachyceras. The sequence goes on along the minus strand of JANTPZ010090629.1, from coordinate 4,903 downwards.
GGTCTTCAGTGTGTTTTTAGCCATAAACATAAAATTTCTTTTTCTTTTATATAACAAATGAGGGGAAAGAATTCAGAAATTTGGACTGTGAAATGAGATACCCGAAGAACAACTTCCTTTGACACTAGAGTACAGGGGATTGCCACTTGAGACAAGACTCATGGACATCAAAACTCAAAAGCTATACTTATTAGTACCTCTCTGTGATCTTGAACGTCAGCAACCCCTGATTTTTTCGTATCATTTGGAAGAGGACGGACGGTTCCACTATCAATATTTGTCTCTGACTTTCCCACTTTTTGAGTTCCCTGGAGAGAGCTGCTCAGAGCTCCAGATGCTTTCTGAAGAATTTCCTGGATAATAGCCAAAAAGCTTCAAAAGTCACAAATCACTAACAGAGATGTGAGAATGACAAAAGTAATAGAGACTGAATATTATTTCAGAAAACAAGCCTTAATCCCATATGTTTGAGCTACCAACTAGACCCTTTGAGACAATAAAATCTTGCACTTCATTTCACTTAAGAAATAAGTTTTCTTATTAAGCTACACTCTCTACTAGCCTTTTGCAAAGATATTTATCATAAGTTAATATGATGGTTTTCTCGGATGCCTTACACTCCCCTCCAGCATCAGTTCATTGCATTTTCAAATAACCAAGGCTTCCTGTGTTTGAGCATATCTTCAGTTTAAGGATTTGGTTACTATGAATATACATAGGCCCAATACCTTGGTGGGCTGACCATTTCATAAGAGGCAGCATTGTGCCAGCCCAGTCCACTCGTCTAAGTTTTACAGGACACCACCTTAGCATATAGTTCATGGTCCACATAGCAAAGTAAAATGTAATATTGAGTAATCCACATTTGTGTTGCAGTCATATTAACGATCTATTGAGGTGCTTACATTCTCATACAGAAATTTGATATCAGCATACTGTTTCTTGATTTCTTGATTTTCAGGTTCCAAACGCAGAGTAAACTCAGCATCTGCAGTTTATGCTGTAATGAGCGTCACAGACTCATATAAATTAGAGATTTTTAATTTGCTAATGGAAAATATCAAGCTAGAGTTTTAACATACCCTCCATTGCTTCTTTAAGTTTCCCAAGTTCTTTTCTAGCTGTTGCCCGACGCGAGTATGCTTTTATGTAACGATCATCTAGATTTAAGGCCTCTGTACAGTCATCCTCAGCCTGTTGAAATCTACAGACACATACAGAAGGGGGCAAAAAACTATGTTACCCATCATGTCGCAGTGATCTACACGATTATGAGTCTGTTTTGCAATTAAAATCCTATTATTTTCAAAATTAACCAGTGATCTACATCATGTCACAGTGATCTATTATTTTCAAAATTAAAATCCTATTATTTTCAAAATTAAAATCTACATCATGTCACAGTGATCTACACGATTATGAGTCTGTTTTGCAATTAAAATCCTATTATTTTCAAAATTAACCAGTTCAACAATGTTCTAAAAGGATGAAATGCACAACTAGTAAAGCATGCCTTCTGAGTTTGATAAAGGCCATTGCTTTATTTGCATATGCCACAGCTGTCGGTGAGAAGGCAATACTTCTGGAATAGCAGTCAATAGCTTCCTTAAACTTCTTCTGCCTGAAGTATTCATTACCCTGGAAATGAAAGTTGTCATCAATATGGATGATAACAGCAGAAAAATCGGAGAAAAAAATATCTAGTATATACTTCTACTACCAGTTCTTTTTCTGAGGTGGCATTGGGAACATCTTCATTGGTGAGACTCCTATGGAGATGATCAAAAGAATCTTTATTTCTTGAGAAATCATATTGTCCTGAAGTACTTTTCGTAAACTCAGATGATAAAGTTTCTCCTCTTGATGATGTCTCCGCACCCACTGATCCAGTAATTTGAGAAGATAAACGCTTCGTAAATTTCCATAAGAATATTATGCATCATTTTTTCTCAAATACATGAAAGCATCCATACGAAAAGAAGTATATATAGATGAAACCCAAGGAAACAACATTTTTCTTTTCTCTTAGAATTTGAGAGGTGATAACATGTGAAGCATTAGAAACAAGAGCAAAATCAACTAATGAAACTACAATTCCAGTATTCAACAAATGAGTACGTCATAAATTAGTTGGTTGCTGGTAATACGCCTATATGACAAGTGGACCGTTCTCAGTCTCGTTCTCTGAACTAAACATTCTGGTACGAAAAAGCTAACTGTTAATCCAGTTCTCGACATATGGTAAGGAAGAAAGTTCGTTCAAGTTAAAAAGGGTACCTCTAAAGAGAAACTTTAAAGTGGAGACTAAATAAATACAGTAAGTTCATAAAAGACATAATATCTGATTGCCTGTTCAACTCTACTCGAGTCTCGATAGCACAGGCATAACTTGATGGAAAACAGATTTGCAGCTTTGATGACTGGTTTTCGTTGACCTAAAAATTGTGAGAACAACTCGCAACTTTTCTGAGATAAGAAAAAAATTACCAACTTTTTCCTTTTGCAGCCTGTGGCTTCATTTTTCGCCCTTTGTCCTTCCGAGAAAGTTCCCAATCTTGCAGGTCATTTAAAAAGCCCTGGAAATCCTGCAAAAGTAAGAAGAAAAGCGACGCCTAATCACGATGCAGATAGTTGAATGTTTAAATGAACAGTGAAGTCGAGTGCAACGCAGCATAATCAACAGACTATGGCGAAGTAAGGTAAATCTAATACCATGCTCGGGTAGGGAGAAATTCAGCAGAAAAAAATATGAGGAAGAAATGAAAATACTACAGAACGAAGCGACAGTACAACGATGTTGGCAATGGCATCAACGAACCAAAGGCGTCTATTGATAGACAGAAAGTTACGAGATCATTAACAGAGAGAAACGAGGCCGTATAGTGAAGGGAGACTTTACCATGGACAGAACAGAACGGATACGCCAGCTCTCGAACTCAAAAGCATCTAGCTCCGTCGTCTGGAGTGAGTGGTGGTGTTTTATTCTAATATTTTTTCTTTGGGAGATTTACTATTTGATCCCATATAGTGAAGATATTTAGTAAATGGTCCCAAAGTTTAAAATATTTAAAAAATGGACCCATTGAGGTGTTGTCAATGCAGCACATGGGGTTGTCACTTGACAACCCCTGACAACACCATGTGCTGTATTGACAACACCTCATGTTGTCAATGGGACCATTTTTTAAATATTTTAAACTTTGGGACCATTTGATAAATAAGTCCCTTATGTGGGACCAAACAGTAAATTTCCCTTTTTTTTATCAGAAAATCAGAAATTTAGAAGTTCGGGAAGAACATTGAGGATAGTTTCGTGTGGGCCAGACCAGGCCTGTTTTACGAACTAAAGAATAATGGTCTGGATCAGCGATTTAGCGTTCAATGCAAGACCAGCCTTCTTTTGCTCTAGAAGCCCAACTCATAATCAATTTTTGGTTCTCAAAACTTATGAAAGAGGTTAAATATTTTTGGGCTGCATGAGAGACTCAAGACCTGAGAGTTTTATAAAGAAATGAAGAGTGTGTTGCTGTTGCTGGGATATTGTTCTGTCTTCGAGGCAGAAGAATGGGACATGTTCAAGGGTCTAAAATCATTAGCAAGGGAGATAGAATCAGATTCAGAATCTCTAGTGGAAATGGTACTTAGTAATGAGGAAAGCAATACTTGCAGCCTTGTTTACTTGCAAATTCAAGGTATACATACTGTACAACTGGAAGGGGAAAAGCATTCACATTGCAAAAGAATGGATCTGATGGGAAGTGCGGTGGATGAGTGTTTTTAAGTAAAATCGAGGTAAATATATGAATGAGATTATCTCATCTTGTGGAAAACACTGTTGAACAGACTTTTAAATTCTCTAGAAGTATTACCGAATAGAACCAATATAACGGTCTAAATGGTGCATTGATAAAGGAACGATGAATCCCCTTTGGTTTGATTATATTTACTTTTGGCTTTGAACTCTCATTTACACCAAAAAAGGGTTGTGTTGAAAGCGGTGATCATAGTTTTTTTAAGAATGATTAATCTACAAAACCTTATAATTTTTTAATTAATTTTTAATCAGATTTCGGTCCTTTTTTAATTTTTAACCAATTTCTTATACTTTCAACTGATTATTTTTCTAATTAACCTTGCATGCAGATAATAAAAAATTTATCGTAAATCATTAATTTAGATGGCTTAGTAGTCTTATTTTTTGGGTTTAACATAATAGGCTTTTTCATTCTAACGATAAAACATCGTCTTTGATATGGACTTCTGTTTTGCCAGAAAAATCCAAAATAAAAATGGACACAGAAATGGAAAGCAAACGGCAGCGTGATTTTATTTCCCGCAAATTATTACACTCAATGCTCCGTACTGAAGCTTTTCAATCAAACTCAATACAAAAGCAAAATCGACTCCGAACAATCTCTTCAAATGATTACTAAACTCTGGAAGATAAGGTGAGTTAGGGGGGGAAACAGCATAAACAATGAAAAAGAAAAGAAAAGGGCAAACAGGCTTCAGTTATTGGGAAATGGTTGAAAGTTGAGGGGTTAAACTTAAAGAATCAACACTTGGGAAGATCCGCCGGTGGAGGAGGTAACTTCTGGTTCGGTTCTTTTCCATCCAGTACAATCCATACCATCTTCAACCCCCAGCTCAGATGCACTTCGAAATGGCAGTGCATAAACCACACTCCTATATTCATTCGTTTGCGTCACAAAACGTAATATAATTAATGAAACAGCCACAGTTTACTAATAATTACTCGAATGAGTAGTGTAATATACTGACCTGGATTATCTGCCAAGAAACGTATAGCTACCCACCCACCAGATGGCACTGCAACAGTGTTCCTTTCCACTGGGTCCACAAGATTATAGTTAGCTGGGTCTTTCTTGGGGTCGAAGTTACC
>JANTPZ010090628.1:0-27815 GCA_025593235.1 Vachellia pachyceras | reverse complement strand
AACGACAGAATAAAAGAATAATATAGTTAGTAATGAAATATATTTATTAAAACTATAAAACCATCCATAAGTTAATTATATATTACATATACTTTAATTTTAGATTGTAGTTTGTGAAAACCAAGTCATTAAGCCTTTTATGCTCTAATCTATTTCTTCTCTTAGTGTGGATGCGTTCAAATAAACTCCAATTTCTTTCACATCCAAAAGAGGAAGAAGTTTGGCTTAAGATACTATAGCAATTTGCTGCAACTTCGGCACTGAACCCCCATAATATAACCACCACTCATCTGTGTAATAAAGTAAACAACATTTAGTTCAGATTTAAATATGTATTGATATGTGAATTTAAAAATCAAATTAAATGTACTTACGAGGCACAAGTTTTTGCGCTGCCTTATTACATGAAACTCTATCAAATGATTCCTTACGATCGCGATAGATACTAAGTTGCTGCATCATTACAAAGCACATCAATCACCAATTGCATTAATTTGTGCTTCCTCACAAAGTCAGGACTATACAAGAATGCACGATTCAATATGTATGATGTTGCATGAAGTTGATTCTTCAAATGCTTATCCCATCGAGATTGAATGATGCTTGTATAAGGCTTGTACAAGTCCTTTTTCCCTTGAAACATGCCCTTGATGGCATTCTTTGCCCTTTGCATGCCTTCATAGACATAAGGCATTGACGGCTTGTCATCCGAATCAACAATCCTCAGCAATCTTATTAGAGGAGAGACAATTTTCACAATTTGGTAGCAAACGTTCTAAAACCGGTTGTCTAATATAATTGCACAAAGTGTTTCTAGCTTCGGTGCTTGCTAATTTATGATGTACAAAATGATTACTGATGACTAAAGCTTGTAAATCATGTTTATGTAAATATATACTATGTAAAGTGATGAATGTGGTAGCAAATCTTGTCGCACCAGGGCGTACAATTTCCTTCCAACCAGGTCTTTTCCTTAGCCAAGATAAGAATATCATATGATTATATGCAAAAACTGTGATTTTCGATGCCTTTTTGCAAGTTCAGACACATGAGGCATGGAAGCAATGTCTCTTAAAATAAGATTTAAACAATGAGCCGCACAAGGAGACCAATTTATAGTTTTATATTTACTCTTGATCAATTTTCCACATGCCACATAATTTGTAGCATTGTCAGTCACCATATGCACTCTATTTTTTGGACCAATCCACTCAATAACTTCACTGAATAATGAGAATAAAGTGTTGGCATCTTTAACCAAATCTGAAGCATCAACTGATTTAAGAAACACCATGCCATGCACTGAATAGACTTAGAAATTAATCAAATCAGCCATAAGAGTGCATCCATTTTCTTTCCATTTAGCACGATGACTATCAATTAATAGTTGACATTCTTTTTTGCAATCTCTCAACAAGTTAACCCTATATTCATGAAAACTAGGAACCTTGAAACTAGGATCAATTGCAACAGTAGCATCAATAGCTTTTTGAAACAAAGGGCAGCTCAATGCATTAAATGGAATGCAATTCACAAAAGCCTATTCAGCAAAAGCCATCTTGGCATTATGTATTGCTTCTTGACTAGCCCATACACTCTTGATACTTGGTTGCGAACCCGGGGTTGTCCTCGGTGCAAAATAGTTGTCAACCCTTCCAGCCTCAGAAGTTTTCCTCTTTGATGCAGTTGATTCCTCAATTACTATCTCTTTACTAGTCCCTTCTTCTACATTATGAATAGGCTTCTTCTTTGCTCCCTCTATCAAAGATTCTTTCATTCTACTACGTACATCATGAGGGACTTTTTTGCAAGAACTCACTTGACCACTCACACCAGCTAAATGTTGTTTCAACCTATTTATCCCACCCCCCTGTAACTTGAAGAACATAATAAGCATGTAAACACATTTACTTTCCCTTCCTTTTTAAGGGAAACATATTGCCAAGCAGGATCAGATTTTTTCAAACTCCCTGATGATGATTCTGATAAGCTATTGCTAGTAGGAGGATTGTGAGGCTCAGTAGGATTTTTGGTTCCTTGAGCCTTCATTATAAATAGACAACAGTGACAATCAAGTGATCAACCAAGAAACTACAAAGAAACCAACAAAGCAACAGATTAAGGGCAGAACAAAACAACAAGAGAATAAAACAACAATCAGACAAAACAAGAGGTGCACCAGATTCTCATTTGATCACATTGAAGTTACTATCTCATATCCTCATTTGATCACAGAGAGAATAAGACAAAACAATTAGACAAAACCTTGAAGTTACTATCTCACACATTTGATCACAGAGAGGGAATAAGATAGAGCATTTAAAATCCTACTGAGCCTAAGCAGTAAGCATACATACATACGATCAACAATGAACAAACCACAACCAACGATATACTTAAAAAGCAGAGTCTTAACCAACCACAATATGCTCAAAAAAATAGAGTCTCAGCCAACCACAAACCATTTCGAGAATGAACATAATAATCAAACAAATTATAGCATAAAATTGGAATAGAAGTTAAGGAATACATAAAAGTAAAACAAACCAGAGTTCAGAGCCTCAGACGGTCAACGAGGATGAAATAGCGATGAAATCCCAACAATGTTCAACGATATGAAAATATCAAAGCTCATAGGAATAAAATGAAGCAAAAGTGCAAAATGCTTTAACGGCAACGACTCGAGCCAGGGAATATGGAAAGCCAACGCAAAATGGTTGTAGAGTGAAGACCCAAGAGGCCAGAGTGTCAGAGCCTGTGAAATTCGAGTCTGGAGAGGTAGAGAAAGAAATTTTTAGGGCAAAAATCAAAGGTGATAAACTATAAAGAGGTCGCGAGAAGGTACAGGAGAAGAAGATTACGACGAAGAGAACAGTCGCTGGAGGAGGGGGTGGAGGAGCTGCAACGATTGGTGGCGCAATCAAAAGGGAAAGAAGACGGCACGGCTTGGATAGAAATCGCGGCAACAATGGGAAGTGGGACCTATGGTTTTTTGAGTTTTGCGAGCTGTGGAGACGGCCGGTGTCTAAATTTCAAACCTTAAACGATTTTTTTAAAAAATAAATAAAAGGGACGAAACGACCAGATCAAACGAAAAAAAGAACAACCCGGGGAACTCGCCTAACCCGGCAGGTTCCCCGGGCTGACCCCGGGTTGTACTAGGTCAATCCGGGTTGGTCCGGGTTGACCCAACCCGGGGTCAATGGTCAAACCGGATCGAATCACCGGTCGGTTCGCCGGTTTCTGGTCCGAACCGGCCGGTCCGGTTTTCATTACACTGGCTCTAAGTGAATTAAAAATTAAATGACTAAAAACTCAATTTTATCAAAAAATTATATTAAATCATTTGAACTGACCAAGTGAATCAAGTTCAATTTTTCTCTGGATTTGATTTTTTTACGTACATACATCTTTTTAACTAAATGTGAATGCGTCTTCCAATAAAAATTTAAACTTTAATTCGTCATGTTATGAAAAATTAGTCAATTTCATTGTACCTAATCCATTAGTTATATGGAAAAAAAGGTGCAATCGAAAAGCATCTTATTCATTTGTCACTACAATCGTATATACAGGTATGCGAGGAAGGTGTACATCCGAGATATGCGCAATATCAGTGGCACAATATTAGTAACGAGATATAACGAGATATGGAAACAGTTAAGAGCAAGATCACAACGATTCATGACAGCAAGGTTGATCAATCACAGTAAAACCATGACGAGATTACAAGCGAGTATTTGGGCAATGCATGGATGGTCACTGTTCACGTGATAATCACTATGCACGTGATAATTCCATTACTCTACCTCAAGTTAGTGCATGGAGATTCGAGATGCCCAACTTGACAAGGAGTGAACGCAGCCGCTCTTGTCCCAACGGCTTGGTGAACATACCAGCGAGCTGATACTCGTTCTCGGATGAAATGGCAGTCCATTTCGACATGTTTGGTCTGTTCATGGAACACTGGATTGAGGCAATATGCAAGGCCGCCTGATTGTCACAATAGAGAGACGTAGCCATCGTGCATGGGAATCCCAATTCTCGTAAGAGCCAACGAAGCCACACCACCTCACTCACAGTCTTGGCCATCGCGTGGTACTCAGCCTCTACAAAGGATTGTGAGACAAAATTTTGTCGCTTTGTTCGCCACGAGACGGGTGAGCCTCCGAGAGAAACAAAATAGCTGGAGCAAGATCGTCGAATGATTGGGCATCCACCCCAATCGGCGTCACAGAAGGCCGTAAGCTCAATGGCACTTGCTGTACATAGAAAATTACCTTGGCTAGGATTACTTTTCAAGTAACGTAGGATCCGTTCTGGTGCTTCCATATGGATTTTGGTGGGTGTAGTGGTGAATATGCTTAGCGTGTTAACAGCATAGGTAATGTCGGGACGCGTGACTATCAAATATTGTAGTCTAACAAAGAGCCGACGAAATCGTGCAGGGTCAGTGGGTAAGTCCATTTTATCATCGCAAGGTCGTAGCTTACATTTCTGATCCATGGGAAATGCACTGGGTCGACATCCTAACATGCCACATTCACAAAGGATGTCTAAGGTGTATTTGTGTTGACTATGCATGAAACCAGCAGGCGAACGAGCCACTTCAATACCCAGAAAATATTTCAAAGGGCCCATATCTTTGATGCTAAAATGTTGATGCAGGTAAGCTTTCACAGCTGACAGATGCGTATCAACGTTGCCAACAAGAAGTATATCGTCAACATAGATCAAGATGGCAGTGAAAAGCTCCCCCTTGCAGTATAGAAAAAGAGAATGATCAGCTCGAGACTTCTAAAAGCCATAAGTAGTGATTGCAGTGGTGAACTTGCAATACCAATTGCGTGAGGCTTGTCGGAGACCATACAAAGACTTTCTCAAGCGACAGACCACGTTCTGACCTGGAATCTTGAAGCCCTGAAGGACATTCATGTAGATGTCTATGTCCCCGTGAAGGAAGGCGTTGTTGACATCGAGTTGATGAACCTTCCATTGGCGTTTTGCTGCAACTGCCAGGAGAAAGCGAATAGTGACAAGCTTCGCCATGGGGGCGAAGGTTTCATGAAAATCCACTCCCTCTTGCTGAGTAAAGCCTTTGGCAATGAGGCGCGCCTTGTATTTATCCACATCGCCGTTTGGTTTGAATTTCATTTTGTAAACCCATTTGGAAGTGATAGCTTTCTTGCCAGGTGGCAGCTTTCCAATGGTCCATGTACCATTGCGCTCCAATGCCTCAATTTCTTGTTTCATAGCAGCTCTCCAATGAGTGTGTCTACGGGCTTCCCAAAAGTGTGTAGGGTCACGATGGGCATCAATGGCTGCGAGAAACGCTCAATGTGCAGGGGAGAACTTGGCATAAGAGACAAAGTTGCTCAGTGGATGATGGGTCGAGCTGGCTGAGTCGTTGGTAATGTCAGGATATGGTGGGGCTAGTGATACCGGGACATGAGTGTCATAGTCAGCAAGATGCGGTGGCAACTTTCGCTGACGATGGGGTCGTTCGATAGAGGTGACAGGTGTGAGGTTTCATGGCGGGCAAGGGCGTCCTCATATGCAGCTTTGAAATGAGAATGTCGCTCAAATTGGGTAGCACCAGCCTCAACGGTAACTGACTCCACATCTGTGAGCACCCCTTGTAGAAAACTGAGGATGGGAAATGCCTCCTCATCAGGGAAAGAAGGTGGAGAAGCTAAATATTGTGCTGCCATAGACTTATCAGCGACAAGTGCCTGTTGAAAAGGGAATTTTGTTTCAATGAAGGTGACATGTCTGGACACAAACAGCCGTCGCGCACATAGGTCATACAGCATGTACCCTTTTTGGCGCTGTGGGTAACCAAGAAAGACGCACGGCTTTCCCCTTTCATCAAACTTATCGCGTGGTTTGGAATTGTGCATGTAAGCCAAGCACCCAAAGACGCGCAAGTGATCATAATGCAGCGACTGGCCCATGATATTCTCATAGGGTGATTTGTGGGAAATTGCTCGTGAGGGAAGATGGTTGATAAGGTACACGGCTGTTAGTACACGCTCACCCCAGAAACAAAGTGGAAGGCCAGCGTGAAATCAAAGTGCTCACGTGGTCTCAAGAATATAGCGATGCTTGCATTCCACGACGTCGTTTTGTTGAGGTGTATGTGGGCAAGTCGTGCGCAGGATGATGCCTTTCTCTGCATAAAAGTCCAAAAGAAGCTATGACTGAAATTCACCTCCATTGTCAGCTTGAATGCGCTTAACAGACACCTCAAATTGTGTCTCAGCCATGGCAATAAACCCAGGCAGCAAGCGTTGGACATCTGACTTGTGTTTCATCAAGTACACCCAAACGCCTCTACTAAAATCATCAACAATGGTTAAGAAGTAGTGAGCACCAGTAAGTAAGGGGGTTTTATAGTCTCCCCATATATCACAGTGAATCATTTCAAAGCAACGTAAGGTTTTTATTGAACTATCGGGAAACATAAGACGAGTTTGCTTTGCTCTAATACAGGGATCACAAAAAAGCATGTTAGGTGCAAGAGAATGGGAAAAACATTTCATGTGCTTTATTTTGTCAGCTGATGGGTGCCCAAGTTGATTGTGCCAGAGGTGAGAGTCCTGTACGCCTTTTTGAAAAGCAAGCTAAACGGTTCTCAGTTGCTGGTTTAATCACGTACAGTCCATCTTGTTCCTTAGCCACGCCAATCTTCCTCTTCGAGATGTAGTCCTGTATGACACACAAATTACCAATAAGGAGCGCACAGTAGTTACGATACTGCGCCAACAACTTACTGATGGACAATAAATTGCAATGGAATGCTAGGATATATAGGACTTTATTCAAATGCAAATCACGCGTCAAGACAGCGGCACCAACACCATGAACACGAGCCCCTTGTACTGTGGGCACTCATGCTGGTAATTGATTATTAGCGTGAGCAAGATTGTCGAGCAGTTCGGGGTTACATGCAATGGGTCAGTTGCACCTGTGTCAAGGACCCATGCATCATGAAAGTTAAGAATACCTGCCATATGCTCAGGATCTGAGTTTTAATTGGATTAAAAGTTTCATCAAGGCCCATGAGAAAATCATAGAGCTGCTCCTGTTCCTTCATATCCACCAGTCGCTTTTCAACATTGCACTTGCAACCGCCACAGTCGCACTTTGGCCAGGGAGCAATGGTTTGTATCTCATCCCACAAGCCTTTCAGCTTCGTGTAGTAAGCGAGCACACTTAACTTTTCTTTACGCAGTGTGGCCACTTCCCTTCTCAGTTCGTATGCACGTGGTGCACTCCCTTTGCCAAAATGCTCTTCAAGATCAACCCATACCTCTTGTGCAGTCTTCGCATATCGGACACTAGAGCGCACATCCTTGTGCATCGCGCTTTTCAACCATCCCTTGACCATAGCGTCTCACCACATCCCATGACTAAGTTCAGGGGAATCTATCTTTGGCATCAACAACAATCCATTGATAAAGCCAACTTTGTTCTTGGCGTATAACGCGTTATTCCTGTCGCTAGACCATTCCGCATAGTTCCCTTCGCTGAGAAGATCTCCAACATAGATCTGCCCAGGGTTGTCCGAGGGATGCAGGTAATATGGGGAATTGGGGTCGCTTTGCTGATCACTGCCAGGCACGGCGTGTGCCTCCTTTTCGCTGCTCATGGTGAAAGGGTCGTCACCGCTCTGATACCATATGGAAAAAGGTGCAACGGAAAAGCATCTTGTTCATTTGTCACTACAATCATATATACAAGTATGCGAGGAAGGTGTACATCCGAGATATGCACAATATCAATGGCGCAATATCAGTAACGAGATATAACGAGATATGGAAACAGTTAAGAGCAAGATCAAAGCGATTCATGACAGCAAGGTTGATCAATCACAGTAAAACCATGACGAGATTACAGGGGAGTATTTGGGCAATGCATGGATGGTCACTGTTCACATGATAATCACTGTGCACGTGATAATTCCATTAGGTTATGAGTTTGATTCTAATTCTACCACATTTGCACCTATGTAAACAACTACTTGCAACGTATCCTTCTCTTGAAAAGGAAAAATTCATCATCTTGTTTCATTTTTTATGACTTGAATCTAGTTTATATTATTCATGTTAATGCTTCTAAATTTGCAACTTGCTAAATAACTTGCAACTTTTATTCTTTTTTATAATGAAAAACAAAGGGGGCAAAGTTAGCTAGTCAAATTTTATCGTTTCTAATTATGTGATACTAAATTTTCATCACTTGAAACTTATAGAAAGCATTAATTTACAACTCATACGATGATATCCCTTCTTTTATAATTAACATATTTAAATTTAAAGGGAGAACTGCACTTAAATTCTAAATAAGAGAAACAATATACAAGAAATCTCAAAAACATGTTAAAGAGTCAAATTTACTGATCATTAATAAGCATTTGCAAATCATTGACCAATCTTTAGAAACTTGTTAAATATTATTTTACTTACTTAAAATCTAACCACATTGATCAGCTAATGGTGCTCTACTTTTGGACATAGGATAATTCTCCCAAATTTAAATTGCTGAAGTTTATGTCACATAATTTGCAAATCTTATTACTCTTGGGGGAATGGAAAATGGGAATGTTTTAATAAAAAAGGTATTTTAGTAATTTTCTCCACCATTCAGATCATCAGAGAAACTTTAGTCTTAATTTGAGATTTCCCAATCTTTTGATCCTAAAATGAAATTAATTCTATCCTTAGTCCTCAAGTGTCATCCCCTAAGAAAATAAATTACAAGTACACTCTAGGGCCCATGTTAACTCTCTGCTTGGAAGTGAAAGTACGAGTTCTCATGAAATTATCATGTTACAATTTTTAAAGCTTCATTTGGCATCAAAAGACCAGCTTCTTCCCAGAAGCAACTTCAATGTCAGTTTCATCCTCTCACCTTGTATTCTATAAGAAGCTTCTGGCTCAGACCATCCAATCATCAATCACAAAGTCTCATTTTTTTCCTTCAGCGTAAATAGTCAAAAGCTTGTTCAGTTCTGGACATCCAATCCTGTTTCTCCCCTGCAAACAGTAGTAGCCATGGAAAGTTCTTCAAGTATCAATCAGTGACTCTGCAGAATGCAGCTGTACACCAAAAAGAAAAGCGGCCATGCAGTTTATATAATGTTGGTTGTTGATAGAGCTCAATAACATTGAGTAAACAATGTAAATGAGTCCACAGGATAAGATCCGTTTTTGTTGTTACTACTACTGTAATTTCTATGATGTAAATAGTTCGACCTTTATAAAACATGTTAGCACTACCTGCAAAATTGTAGATTAGATTCCAGATGTTATCTTGAAGACATCTTTCCTTCAACCTGAAGAAAAAGCCTTCCACTGATTAAAGGCAAGCTTCATACATTTAGCCAAATGAAGTTCCACTTAATTGTTGAGAATGCCAAAAGCTTTCATGAGAAAAGCATATTCATAAGCTGCTTCATCACACTGACTATAGAGACCACCTTCACCGAAATGTCCTCCTGTCATACTCGTCTTCATGATAACAGATCGAGAACAGTTAGAACAGGTACTATCTCGTACTTTAGCCACCCACTTGGCCCCTTCCCAAACTCCAACCCTGAAAAATGAAATGTCATCAAAGAATTTTAGCAGCTACATATGTTACACATTAACTTCATTATTTTAGGCAAGAAAGCAAAGCATGCAAATAGACATGGGAAGTCTGAGATTGCCTTGAATCATTCAGTGCTGCTGTAACCAGGACCGAAGGATAGCATCGGCCTTCTGAAATATTGTCATAAGGAGAATACTTGAAAATTGAATTGAATTGGGACAGTACTTGAGGATTCCCAAATTCTTCATAGTCAAGGATTGTGAGGGGTAAACTAGGGTCCAGCAATGTGTTGCACATATCAAGAAATGGTACCTGGTATTCATCAGGAGGAAAAAATTTCAGCACAAGAAAATTATGGGGAACAAGTATTTGAAAAGAAAAATGAAAAAAAATACAAACGGAAACCTTTAATACAGCGGCTCGAAGGAGATCTGGATACATATTCATAGCTGCGCCAACAATAAGGCCTCCTGCACTCCATCCAATGGCACCAAGCTGATCTCTATGAACAAAACCCTCATTAACCAGGTATTGACCGCATGACACAAAGTCATATATTGAATTATGTTTGTTCAATCCACTTCCAGATTTATGCCATGAAGAATCAGAGCCTCCTCCGCCTCTACCAAAATGAGCATTATAAGTTTATAACATGCTTAAAAAAGTATATAAATGTCACAAATACTTCATGTATAGAGAATAGAGAACCATGTGCCAGTACCCTAAGAACAAAAGCGCAAAAGATTTAATTTCACAGTGAATAACAACTTAATAATATGAAACAAACCTACAATGGTCTAGTAAACTCACCTTACATCAGCAAATGCAACCACCCAACCACGGTTGAGTAAACTCAGGCGGTTTACACACCAGCTCTTATCCAAAACTTCTCCATATGCCCCATAACCTAGCAAAATTCCAGGAGATTTACCCTTCTTCCAGGATTCTCTAGAGTACACAATGGTCAGAGGAATCCCCACACCATCATGGGAAACAACTTCCTCTCTCTGACAGCAGTATGCATAAGAAAAGTCTCTCCATGTCTGAGTGCTAGAATTTGTTATGCAACCATTTCTTACATGGTATGCCTCTTGAATTTTATCCTCATTCTCAAAAATCGGGACGTTTGACTGACCAAAAGAATAACCATTTACTTCCTCTTGGTGCAGTACTGAGTATGCATGTTTTGACATGTCATAATCCACAATCACATCAGGCATCTGCTTACTCCCAAGAAAAAGTCAATTTCAAATATAAAAGTTCCATATTTAAAGAAACTAGACATGGCACTTCAAATATAAAAGTTCCATATAATAAGTTGAAGCATATAACAAGGATAGCAGTGAAGTTAGAACACTGGCTTTTAATAATTAAGGACATTTTAAGAACAAACATTGTAAAGCCTTTTCCTAAAATGCATGCAAGAACATCAGAATCATGCTAGCATAATATATACTGGCATGTGGTTCAAGTTTCAATAAGCATAACTAACAGTTAAATACGATATAAGGAGGAAAACATGATATCAAATGTTTAAAGAATAAAAAGAAAAATGGGAAAATCGCACCAAGGTCCCAACCAAGCAAAATAACATCTAACAAGTCTCATAACATGTCAATGACAAATGAAAGTGACACCAATGACAAGTTATAGGATATTTCAGATGTTATTTTTCTTGGTTGGGACTTTGGTGTGATTTTCCCAGGAAAAATCCACACAGCCTTTTCTTTGTTCTCCTTTCTGCTAATACAGAGTTTCAACAAAACTTTTTAGGAGAAATTTGGCTTCACATTAGCAGCTGGAACAAAGTCACAAAATACAACAAGAACGACAAAGACTTATCCTAGCAAGTGGGATCGGCTACATGGATCATACAAAGCCATTAAGCTCAACCAAAAACCCAATCTTTGGATCAATCGTTAACAAAGTCACAATATATTTCCATATATACACATTATAGATTATATTACATTGAAAAAGTTTTCAGTGAATAGTCAGTTCACTTGTCTTGCCCTATGATGGCATATTTCATGCTGAAATAAGCACAATGTACGCACACATATACCTTACAGGCTAATACAAGTCCTAAACTCCTGATGGTTTTGAAGCGTTGATGAATCAAACAGATATTCCTTAGGCAATTTAAATTTCCCAGATTAACCCGAAGTTAAATACTACTCAAAACTAATAATATAATGAATATATGAAGAAAATCTGCACCCATAATTAGGTGATAAAACTAAAGCACTGTTGAATTTGCATCGATAATCACATACCACAGGTGATGAAAGCACCACACGATAGACTGTTTTCATGAAGTCATGATTTGAACCAGGAACGGCACTGCATGTGGTTGATGGCATAGGAAAGTACCATGGTCTAAGGTCCTCAATATCTATCTGATACCGCAAAATAATTCAAGTTAGTTATTGTCTAGTGCAAGTTTAAATTAGCAAGAAATAATTTATTAAGAATTTTAATTTCATGCAATACCAAGTCAACATTAACTGCTGATGCATTTCATAAGGCATATCTACATATGCCAGCATAACAATTTGCAAATAGTTGATTGAGTAACATTTCATATACCTTGCCATCATTTTCAACGGGTAAATTCAAGGAACATAACACAGGAAGACCTTTCTTGTTGAAGAGAATAACCAGATGACCATTAAAAATGTCCATATCACATATGCTCATATCTTTAGGGGGAAGAATGATATTCTGAAGAATAAAAGAAGCATACGAAAGATGAGTTAGAGTGCTGCAATCAGATAAACATATGCACATAGAAATTAAAAACCTTAAAAGAGTGATTTTGGAAGCTAACCAAACATGACCTGCCAGCTAGCATATCCTATATCTTCAACTCGAAGTTGAGCCAGATAAAGATCTTGACCAGACCAATTACCCTCAGGAATTGGAGCATTTGTAAGCACATAAAATAAGCCATGATGATGTTCCACAAAGTACCGTACGCCAGACACGCGCTTAAATATTCTTTCTAGTCCATCCATAGGATTGGCAGCATTTATAACAAAAACCTGTTATAAGCACCAAGATCAACACATTGCTAGGAAAAGATAACCTCCTTTAAATTCATAAATGAAGATCTATAAGTTCATTCCTCGGATGAAGTCCTTGAGTTTGAATTCACAGTTATGAACTTGCCGTCTTTTGTGCTCGTTATATCCACACAAAAACTGGAATCACTCTCAGTAAATACTGGGAGGTCATTCACATGATCATTTGCAACTTTTCTGCAGAGAACCCTGCCATGTTATCATATCATATCAAAGTTAGAATGAAAGTTAGTTTATGCCAAAATACCAAGAAAACAAAGTCTAAAACTTTTACTTGTAAGGTCTCTGGTTTTCATCTGACAGAGTATAAAAGAGGGAACTTCCATCTTGTGCCCATGCCATGTTAACAACACCCTCAACTCCAAATTTTGGATCTGTAAATCCACTTCTGAGATCCTTTACCAGAAGCGTGAATTGTTCACCACCAGAAATATCAATTGTGTATGCAAGATAGTTATGATCTGGAGAAACTCTGCATGTACCAACATGGACATACCCTGCAATATCAAACATATCAATCAATGAATTCCAACAGGAAAAAGAGTAGAAGCACAATGTTCAATCTCAAAGATTTGATTGAAAAAATATACAAAGAAGACAATGGCAGTGTCCAACATTTATCAAATAGTTCGTCAGACAAGAAACTTTCCATATTTCTCAGCGAGTTCATTCCAATCAAGCAGAACTTCCTCCTGTGTTGATCTCAGCATTGTATGATGAAGAAAGGTCTTCAACCAGCCTGTTCTCTCTGTTTCTAGCCTCCGACACAGTACAGGATATTCCTTTCCCTCTGGGATGTACTCATAATATAACCTTACCAACAGAGGATAAAATAAGCCAATGCTAGAACCACTCAAATTAGTCATTTTTCTTTAAGCATCAGTTTGAAAGTCACAGCAAACTAAAAGTTGAACTCCTCAGTCTATCACTCAACTAAAGCCTCTATTCACTCTATTATTTGATGAATTTAACAAAGTGGGCATGTTACTCGTATAACACAAATTTTAAAATGAGTGAATTGACATGTTGATCTTTGAAAGATACATTTTGCCTGAATTTGATTCCCTAAATCTTAAACTCATTTCAGCCCTCCAAAGAATATTTTGTTTACACAAACATCATGATAGGTACCGCATAATGTATCAGAGGAGAGGGAACAAATCTAAACGTCTGAATTAGTCAAACGGAAATGTTTATTTTAAAATTATTTTAAATTAACATCAGTTGAATCGTTAGCCAAATAAATGGGCTATTAGTCACCACTAGTCATTGAGTTTCTTATTTCCGTAGCTTTAGGAATATTATTCTGATTTAGTTGTAACCCACCATCTATGTGCCCGTTTGGGAAAGCAATAGAGAAATACTTTTCCGCAAGGCAAGGTAAGTATGTGAAAGAGATTATCTCGTTCTGCAGAAAAACATTGTTAAACGTACGTTTGGCTTTTACAATCGCTCCACCAAACAAGCCCTGTAAGTATCTTAGCCCCTTTCAAGGTTAGGATATACATGAAATAAATCGTATTTCTCTTGGGCTATCTTAGCAAAGCAAGTGAGATACTTGTTCTTCTTCAATAGAGTATCACTATTTCTGTTTTCCTTTATATCTTTTACTGCTAATTCTCTAATTGCTGTAACGGGTGCTTAACACATCATTATAATAAGCTGTTTAAATGCACAAACGTTGGCAAAAACCGTGAACTTGATAATCTGAGCAACAGGTTTGATATGTTACCAATTTTAATTATTTGTTACCTTAACGGCATTGACATGATAAAATATAGAAGAAATCTCTTAAGAATGACAATATCAAATTGAGTACAAATATTGAAGAGAGATAAGTAACTACAATAATATCAATTCATTTTTTAAAATAAAATTATTTTTTACACTCAAACTTCTTATAAATAAATTTTTCAAGGAAAAATTCGTATCTACCAAGTAACAACCATGAAGAGTATTTGCAGAAGCGGAAACGGAACTAACCAGGGCCCCCAACGCTCAGGAGGAGTGGAAATGGAAGTGGGTATTCGACTTCTCATCTCCGACGACAAAGTGGATTGCAGATTGAGGGTATCGGCCATGAAAGCTTGGGCATAGGAGTTTTCATGGTTGAGATGGTCTAAGAGATCAGGGTCCTCAGTGTTGGACATCCAATGATAAGGGTCTTGCCACTTCTTACCGTGCACTGAGACGGAAAAAGGGACCTTCTTTGGGGACGGAGGTGACTGTGAAGGAAGGGTAAAAGGGAGATCTCGGCATCTGGAAGAGAAGAAGCAAGAAGGAATGGTGCGATGAAAAGCTGAGATAGTGAGTCGGTCATTCCGCGAATGGAGAAGGAAGCGAAATGCCATGGAAACAGAGGACTGTGAAGGAAAGGTAGCATTCCGGCGCCAGAAGAATCACACTGAATGACCAGAGGACTTCATTTATGAAAATCCACCCTCGCATTTTGTGAATGAAAAATGAGGGGAAAAGGGAGAGAGAGAGAGAGAGAAATGAGGCACCTTTAATTACCATCCCCAATGTTTCAACCAGTGATAAGTATAAACGTATTGGTATTTTTTTTTTTTTAAAGAATTACGTTAAGGTCCTGTGTAAATCAATTAACCACTAAAAAGTCTCAAATATTCGGATAATTATTATCAAGTGCATGGAACCTTTTGTAATTAACTATAATTTTGTAAAGTCAAAATTGCCCCCACCGCTTAAGCCATCTGACCCCTTCCCTCCCTCTGCTCATTTTTTATTTTGACAAATCATCACTCCCCCAATCCACCAACTCTGCCCATCACTCATGGCTTCCTCTTCTCTGTCCTCCCCCTTCCTCCAACTTCAATCCTCCTCGCCTCCAAATTACCTTGTCGCTCCTCCCCTTTTCCTTCGTCCCATCCGAGCCTCCGTTCCGACAACCCCTCCCTCTCCTTTCCCCTACCCTTGCAGCCTGCTCCTGATGCCCCCACTCTTCCTCTTCACTGGTTGAAGAAGGAAGAGATATAGACAACAATGAAGGATGGAAAGAAGAAGACAAGGAAGAAAGACGACGGGTATATAGCAAATTAGCACGTATGGTAGTAAATTTCCCCTTTTTTCCTAATTTGAGACTTAGCTCTTTATTTCCACGAAGTGCAAGTGAAAAAATTGAGACTTGAGCGGATGATGTCAAACTAATGTGAGCAAAAAGTTGACATTGATGTAATTATCATTGATGTTGTTGCTGCTATTGTAGTTTATTTTCCTTTTCATATTTGGCATTATAATTTTATTGGTATTTTGGAAACTAATGTTCTTGTATGTCTTCTTATCTATCCTCTTTCTTTCGGTTAAATTATTATAGTTAGCTATGAACTATCAAATGTACAGGTTCTTAATGCTGTACTGGCCCTTGCCTAATACATTATATGCTGAAGGTTATGCTCTGGACTGCTTTGCAGAAGGCTTATAGGCATTACAACTTGTTCACCAAAACAGGGTAGCCTCTTTTTTAGTTTCATTATGCTTCAGCCTTAGTTAGACTTGTCATGTGGTGTTAAAATTGAAGTGGTGATAGGTTCCTCATTTCATTTTCTTCTAGTTCATATGAATTATATTTTGGATTATTAGTGTGTGTTAATTTGAAACAGGTGGGATTAGTTCTTGATGCTGTAATTGAGAAGGAGTTTTTGATTCGCCACTTGCAAGTCGTTGATGCTACAACGGCTTCCCTTGGACTGAATGTGGTGGAGTATATTATCACAGACACCCCTCTCAAGGTATCTAGCAATCAAGTATCTTGACTTGCTTAATGATGTGTAAATTATTAAAGATGAAAATTAGCAATCAAGTATCTTACTTTCTACTGTTTTGCATCCATGGTCCATGTCTTCATATTTCCAAGTGCCATTTTGTAATGTTTTGTGTTGCTCAGTATTTTTGTAGCAGAGCTATATCAATGGCATAGTTCTACATTTTGGGTGTAATAGAGATGTTGGGTTGACTCTTTTAAGATGATATAGTGCAATATTCGTTCTATAGAATAATAAAAACACAAGTCCCCAAGTTGGTTTGATTTGTGGATTCTAGTTACGTAGTTGGTTAGTTTCAATTAACTAGTTCTTAACACTTCCTTAGGTACAAAATATACTTCATAGGCCACCCAAAAAAGTGTAGATATAGTGTTATTGCAACATTTAACATCAATAAACTCAGCCAAAATAGATTGAGCTGAAGTTCTTCTGTAATATTCTTTTTTTTGGTGTCATTGCTATCATCAACATTATAATTCAGAGTTTTCACACCAGATGGTCTATAAGGTATTTAAGTTCGACAGTGCAATAATGCACTTATTTAACTAGTTCTAATGCCAAAGAGAAATTTAAATACTCCTAGTGTCGGTTTCATAGAAAGTGAGAAATGCATAACATGAATCTATTTCTTGTTGTGGAATATATTGTAACAGACACCCTCTCAAGGTATCTAGCAATCAAGTATCTTGATTTGCTTAATGATGTGTAAATTATTAATGATGTAAATTAGCAATCAGGTATGAAGAAGGAAGAGGAAGGTAAAGTTGAGGAAGTAGATGAGGAGAAGGAAAAAGAAGTGAAAGCCGAAGCCTATTTGGATGAGGAAGCTTGAAGAGATCACAAAGGAGGAATATGTGGCTTTCTATAAGAGTCTTACTAATGATTGAGAAGACCATTTGGCTGTTAAGCACTTCTCTGTTTGGGTCAGCTAGAATTCAAGGCTATCTTCTTCGTACCCAAGAAGACACCATTTGATCTCTTTGACGGTGTTGGTTTTGTAATATCATTTAGTTGTTCCTTTTACCATATTTAATTGTACACATTTAGTTATCCTTTTAAGTTGTAAATTCATTGCTACTCATATGTAAAGTGTAAAACTGATTTCATTGGTTATAATATCATTTGTACTTTATGTTCACTTGTGCGTGATAATACCATGCTTTTCAGTTTATTGATATATGTAACTTTATTAACAACTCTAGCAGACATCATTAACAGCCCAGTAGTTCATTGACAATGCACACGTCATTAACAACTACACCATCTGTAATTAACAACCCCACAAACCTTAATTAATAACCCCATCAGCAGGAATTACAACCCCAACAACTCTCATTTACAATTCTAGCAGCTTCCATTTACAACCCCAACAGCTCCAATTTACAACCCAAGCAGTTGTCATTGACAACCCCACCAGCTGTCACTGACAACTCCACCAGCTGTCATTAACAACCCCAGAGCTCCCATTTACAACCCAAGCAGCTTTCACTAACAACCCCAGCAGTTGCCATTAACAACCCTAGTAGTTCCCATTTACAATTCAAGCAACTGTCACTGACAACCCCAACAGCTGACATTAACAACCCGAGCAGCTCCCATTTACAACCCAAGCAGCTGTCACTGACAACCCCACCAACTGCCATTAACAACCCCAGCAGCTGCCACTGACAACCCCAACAGCTCCCATTTGCAACCCAAGCAGCTATCACTGACAACCTTAACAACTGCCATTAACAACCCCAACAGTTCCCATTTACAACCCAAGCAGTTGTTACTGACAACCCAAGCAGCTATCACTGACAACCCCCGCAGCTCCCATTTACAACACAAGCAGTTGGCACTAACAATCCCATCAGCTGCCATTAACAACCTCAGCATCTCCCATTTACAATCCCAGCAGCTGTCAAAAGTGAGATCCTTACTTGTTCCTTTCTAATAGATTTTTCAATGTTGAGCATTTGCAAAAGCCTTCCACTACAAGAAACAAAAAAAACATGAAAACTTATTCTTTGATAGCTGATCCACATAACCTAAAAGACATGAAAAAGTCCGTTGGGAAATACCAGTGAGAGTTGCTTTTAACATTTTGAAAGTGAATTTGGCAAATTGTAGATGACACATAGACAAGTGGTTCCATAGTTCTTCAATTGTTGAAAAGTCATTACAATAATGAGGTGACATAACACATTTAGCTTCGTACCATGTTCTACCTCTCTTATACAATCCAAGATGTTTTCTTATTCAGCTCAACAAGCAGTGCAATAATTTTCACAAATTTTCATGAATTTTGTACCCAGCTCAACAAGCAACGCAATATTTTTCTGTTCCTTTCATGATGTTGTACAGAACCATCAAAATTATTTTCACATTGCTGTAGCAAGAACTCAAGAACCATAGGAATATGTGAGAGAAGCTACAAAATGAAAAGATGCGTGGAAGTCAAAGGAAGCGAGAGAGGTAATGAACAAAAACACGACACTTATAAGAATGTATCATGTTGTCAATACAGCGTATGTTGTTGTCAATACAAAGACCTCATGTTGTCAATGGGGATCTCTCATTAAATATTTTTATCATTGGAATCATTCCTTAAATATTTTACTTATTTGGGACCAGACTCTAAATCTTCCTATATATACAAATATGTTAATTTGTTTGATTAATCTCTTAAAAACTCAGCAAAAAAAATCTCTTAAAAAATTTTAACGAGTGTTATATTAAAATCCGAAGGTGTATTTTTTTAATGATTTTATTTTCTTTTGATACTATCGCACTAAATGTAAAAAAAAATCTTTTAATAAAAATTTCAAGCTTGGTTTCCTGTTGTTTGTTGTTTACCTTGATTACTTGATGTTGTATACTTATGCCTGGGCCTAAACAGTCCTCATATCAGTGGGTTAGCTGGTGGGGCCTTTTTTATCATATCAATTTTTTCTCGTGCAATAGAAATGCTATCCTATTTTTATATGAATTTTTTTTTGTTGAAACATAATGACAAAATATTTTTAAAAATATTTTGTAACTATTTTTCAACCATTCTAAGATTAAAGCATTAAAAGATGCTTTTGATTACCGCCTAATAAGTGACAGATAAATTCTCGAAAAGAATTTTTTTAAAAAAATAATTATAAATATTGATTCAAACGTCAAATAAATTTTTGAAAAGGAAATTAAAAAAAAAAAGAACTATAAATATTGGTTCAAACAAATTCTCAATTATAAACACTCAGCCTTATTTGAAATTTAGATGCCACATTTTGTAACACAAAAAAAAAAACCTAACTATAATAATTAATTGAGAAATTTACAATTAGGTCCCAATAATAATAATTAAATTACCATCAGATCCTAACAGTATATGGTTTGGTTGTCATTGACGGTTAGTGAGGTTGTTAATGACAACCGGACCATCTACTGTTGGAGCATAATGGTAATTTTACCAATTTTTGAAACATTTTGTTCATTAATTCCTCTATTTAAGACCTAATGGTAAATTTTCATAATTAACTTTCTCTGTTGACACCAAGTCATAATTCTTCCTATATTTTAAAGTGCAATGAACATCCAAATTTCTAAGCTTAACAGCAAGGTTAAATTTTACTAATTTCTTATATTCCTAATTGTAACCATTCAACCCAAAAGGCAAAAATAGACAAACATATGAAAGAAAAAATTGTCCCAGACATTTCATTTAACAAACTAAATAAATGTCCTATTCAACCCAAAAGACCAAAAAAGAAAACAGAGAGATAAATAAACAAATATGTATATTATGATTTATTTCAACAGTAATGGAATTTAAATATTGATCATCATAACATGTATAGAATGTGAGGGAAAAGGATCACATACAGCAAGCAAGAGAAAAACAAAGGATTTGCTTGCAGGAGCACTAACTTGGCACCATCCTAAACCAAGTGCATATTGTAGACCATGAAATTTTTCTGATGCTAAGGTAAAATTTAAATCATATATATTTATCTTTCTAAACCTATGTAGAAATAAACGGGAAAAAAACAGAGGGGGAGGGAGAGGGGGAGGGAGGGAGGGAGGGAGGGAGCATTCAGAATCTACAGCATAGAAGGCCCTGCCTCCAACCCCGGTGCTTCCGGTAGTGTCTCCGATCGGCTTTCGCCATTCTAACCGGGCTGCTACTCCATTCAGATTGAAGTCTGTAAGCACCAAAGAGAAAGAGAAAACCAATGTTAGTCATGAAATTGCTGGATGAAGGCTAATCTTGAGAGAAACACAAGACTCAGACAAAGTTGCTCAAGCTTTTATGATCAAGTTCCTTGCGAAGGTATATACAACATGTGGACATTTTTCTTTTGACAATTTGAGGAGCATGATGAACTCCTTTTCAGAAATTCGATCCGCGTGTTATAATTCTCAAGAGGAACTTGACAAGCGAAAACTGAGATCCTGAGTTTGTTTCTAATGAGAAGCTTTTGATGCAAAGTTTTATGGCAATTTACATACACTGGAAATGCGAAAGACCGCGTGCTAGTCGTGCTGCTATCTGATCTAAGAGAGATGCTGCCGGAATAAGTTAGCACGGGATCTAGGTTAGTCATCCGACTCGATACACGACCTACAGCTGAGAAACTCGTCTCACCCAAGCCGTGACAGACACGACTTGTTACAGCCTGATCATCAGGCTTCACATCTACAGAGTCTGGTGAGTTTCGAGCATCATCGGGTTTTGGCTCACCAACATGATCAGATTCCACTTTGGCACTGGTTGCAGCAGGGACCGGAGGATCAGACTGAGAGGTGATGCCACCATTCTCCAGCATGCCCGCATTGCTGACATTACCATTTGATTCTTCTGCTGCCAAAGCGGAAGATGAAGGCGTTGAGACAGCTTCCTCAACCCTATCTTCAGATTCCTTAGGCTTGAAGGGCAATTCAGGCTCACTACAGACCTGCAGATAAATCAAAATGGTCGTTTTCTAACATTTCTCAACTTTTCCTCACATTCCCAAACTCCAAGGTAAAAGTGAACATAACTAACATTACGCTAGTATCTTATCTGAATACCAGGAAAAGTTGTAAAACATACCAAAATTAGCCAACCAGTCATTCAAAAAGAATATCTATATCCAATGATTAATTATTGGAAAAATCACTATAAGGTTCCAAAAAATGAATCTAATCGCCAAAAAACCTGTTATCATTTTTTGTATCAAAACTTATCATTGTATACTATTCACTTATTGTGGTATTTTTTTTTTTTATTACATTCTTTCCTACGGGAGCACAGTGATTTTCCCTTAATTATGTGCTAAGCTATAGGATGTTGAATACCTGTGAATAGTTTTGCTCAGCTTTGCTGCTCTCCTCAATCAAAGGCATTGACTGTTCTTCATCCAGATCTTGCAATAAAACTTTGTATCCAGCCAATAACACCTCTTTGTCAACATCATTGGCGAATTTTCTGGTCTCCTCAGCATATAGCATCAGATCCTCGAAATTATAATGATTAGTAGAAACTTTATCAGATTCCTCTGTTGGTATTGCAGGCAAATCTATGAAAACCGGTAAAGATCCATCGACTTCAACATTGTCTTTTGTAAATTTTTCACTCTTGCGATCCTCCGGGGACAAGAATTTATAAGCAGCCTCTTTATTTGTATTCTCCAACAATATCTTCTCATCAGCTGGGATTCCTTCATCAACACATATATCCTTGATAGCATGGTCACTGCTTTCTTTATAAACAACAACCAATTCCGGTTCACATCTGGTAACACCTTTGTCCATATAAATATCCACCGGATTTTTTAATGAATCTACCACTCCTGGAAGATCCGAACTCTCGACTGATTCGATATCTCGCGGGCAATCAGGACATAGATCACTAGGGGACTCTGTTAGTAATTCTATATCCTGGGGAGGAGAATGTGAGACTGGCTTAATAGAATCCTTGACCTGTCCTTCATTTTCATTTTTAAGACCAACCACGGTCGTATCAGGATCTTGTTTTGGTGAAGTTAAAGCATATTCTGCCTCCATTTAATTCGGTAATGGACCTAAATTCCCCTTGTTTGCCTCTAAATCAACTGAGACTCCTCATTTTCCTTGGCTCCCTGGTCTTCTGATCTGCATCCAGCAGCGTATGGATCACTCACATCAAATTCGAATGAGATTCATGTTTGCCGATATTTGAATGGTAGAAGGCCAGTTCACCATCTGCAAATACAATTCCACACCAATGAAAAATAAACCCCGAAGGTCAGCAGAAGGTATTTTTTCAAACTTCGAGCAAGTACAGATCCGATTCTGCATAAACCTGACCGTTAAGAGACAAGAATGACTAATTTGGCAAGCAACATAAAACTGGTTGACTGTGTTGAAAGAAAATAAGCAATACTTTATAAATTGAAAAAGGTAAATTGTGGATTTACATGATAAGAAGGTCAAAAAAATAATCATCTAGGAAAGAAGAAGAAACTTTACTTGGAAAAAAAAGAATGGGGAAAAGGCACTGTTCACAAGAGACTGTAAAATTATTTTAATACCAACAGAATTGAAGTGTGATTCTATCATTAATACCCAGTTTTCCCATAACGTTGAAGGAATCTTTTACTGTCATACTAAAATCAATTTGCACATATAAAAATGGCCCAAGGAAGCGTTTACCAAGAACTCAAAGAATATAAAAAGGGTTTAGATTAAACTTAAGCTTCTAAGTTCTAACCTCACACCAAGACCAATCAAATTTTGTTGATTAAAGAAATATTAGTCTCTTTGCCCTGGGAAGAATGCATGGGGAATATAAGGAAGTACTAAAAACAAGGTACTGCCAATATGCCCTTTTTCTTTATTATAAGCAATAAGAATTCGGATAACAAAGAAGAAGAAGAAGAAGAAGAAGAGAATCCAAAGGCAGTTTCTGGAATGTATATATACTTGTATAGGACAAAAGCAAAGTTTGGAACTTTGAAAACTTCTCGCAAGAAACTTACAAACCCAAGTTTTAATTTATTATGGGGAAGAAAACCCAAAATTTAAAAATTCCCTATCGATATTTTTTGTCCACTAGCTTTGATTGGATCTAGCACACAGAGGAATAAAATAAAACACGTAAAGTGAATAATATCTCAGCTGGGTTCCGTTCCATCTCCATGGAAGAAATAAGAGATCTATCTCAGATCCCAAACAAAACCTTCATAGACCAGTATAGAGAGAGAGAGAGAGAGAGTAAAATAAAATGAATCAATTATTGAAACAATATGCTAGTTGCAACCTACCTTTTCAATCTTCTTCTTCTACCTTCCTTCTTTAGAACAGAAAATTCAAGCAATTTCTTGACTGCGCACACAGACAAACGAGTCACAAACAGGTGACAACATAGGAGAAACTAGCAGCAATAGAACCAAAATGGTTCATCTTCATCGCTTCTTCCAGAACAAAGTTAAACTGAACCATGTAGATACAGAGAGAGAAACTTTAAAAGGCAAAAGAAGCAGAGGAATACAGTACCAAAAGAAAACAGAGAGAAAAATCAAAGCTTTGTCGAGAGAAAAGCGAAAGGAGTTGGCTTCAGAGAGTGATTATGGAGGATGACATAAGGGTTGAGTTGTAATCATATCCCTAAATAAGGGTCAACTCTCTCCCACCTTCATCTTCGGCAATTAATGTAAAAACTTGACAGAGCACAAATGGCACCTATCTCCGTAAGACCCGTAATAATAAATAAGGGTATAACATATAGCATTAAATTATCATCCCTCTACCACCACCACCCCCTTTCACATTCTAAAAATTTAATTCCATACCTAAAATTATGTAACGTTATAAACCATTTTTTCAGCCTCCCCACCCATCCTGCCGTTTTCTCCAAAGTTTCTGTCTTTGCCTTGACCCACCTCGGATTTCATTTCCGACCTTCCAAACACTGCAAAAACCTTCCCCAGAAAATCCCAAAAGAAAACCAGAGATATATATGGACAGAGAGAGAGTGAGTGAGAGACTATGAACGGATGTGCATTCTATTTCTTCACCTAACCCACCTTCGAAATCGGCCACCTTTTCCCATTTTCCGATCAACCAAACGGAAGAAAAAAATTTCCCGAGAAAATTCCAAAGCCAAAATACAGAGAGAGAGAGAGAGAGAGGGATAGGGACAGTTTATCGTTGACACCACTGGATCCACCAAGCCCACTAGACTACGATGAACCCTTTGACTAGCTTCTAACAAGGAGGTGAAAAAAAACCTCAAATTGAAAACTCATTTCAGCCACTGACACCGATGTCGCAGAATTTGAGTGTATTGTCGTTTTTTGTTTCTTTTTTGTTCTCCCTCTTTCTGGTACTTACAAAGTCAAAACGGCTCGTTTAACCACCGGCGCCAGAGTTTGTTGGTCCGATGACAGTCCACGGAATTGCTAGCCTGTATCTGCGACACACCATAGGATCCTACTCCTGCACCATCTTCTTCTTCAACTTCTTCTTCTGTCTCTGCTTCTGTAAACTTCTCGTGAGTTAGCTGTATCAGAAATCAGGAACTGAAACAAACTACTGACGATTTGGAGTCTCTTTATGTATATTGATTATTTTTGGAAAAAAGAATTTTGCTTTTTTATTATTATTTTGTAATTGGGACCCACCAAAGAGTTTCGTCCTCTCCGCTCAGGAATAGCCTATTTTGCCTGGATTTATGAATATTACTAGGCATGAAACTACCTGCTCTAAGTTAAAGAGTGAATTAATTTCAAAAAAAATAAATATTATATTTATGTGTGTATATATACATTATATATTAATTTATAAATCCAACAGACTATTTTAAAAAAATTACAAACATAAATGTGTCTAAGCAGGACTTTTTTTATTGTGCAGATTAAGAAAGTTAAACAAATTACTAAAAAATATTTATATATGTATATAATTAGATTATAGTAATATATCAATTTACAGAGAAATAATAAATATAAATACTTTTAAATATAATATTTAAATTCCTTAATTTCCTCTAATAAAAGTTTACTCACTCACCAGAAATAATAATTTAGTTTCATTAATCTTCTTAATATAAATTAATTAACTCTTGTATTAAATACATGAATCAATATCAAGTAATATTATGATTAATTCAGATTCCGTAAAGACCATCCATTCCTATGGTTGTTGACAGGTTCAAGATTTTGACATGCTGGTAATGCCGGTAAGGGTTCGTCACATAAATGTTTAACTTTTATTTGATAAAAACCTTTGAGTCTTAGGTTTTATCAAATTTACTAGTTTTTGTATTTTTAATACAATTAAAGCTGAAGATCTATAATCAAAATTAATAATAAATAATAATTTTCGAAATTGAATTTACTTTTTCAAAAAATGCAAATAAATTACAGTTTTTGGGATACAACCAATCCTTTTCATAAATTATTGCATTTTATATTTGTCTCATTCAAAAACATTAATTCACATCATTATCTCTAATTAATTACATTTCTCATCTTTTTTGCCATATTTTATTTCTCATCTCTTTTATCATGTATTTACTTTCACACATCCTCTTTATAAATAATTATATTAAAAAAATTGCATTCTTACTCATTTATTGCATTTAACTAATTATGACTAACTTTTTATCTACTCCGTCCTCCTTATTATTATAAGGCATCAAATACCAATTCTCACTAATCAAAGCGGTTAAAATCGTTAAATTTGTACAAAACTTAAGTGATTTTCAACCATACCTTATTCATACGACTGTGCCAATTACAACTCCCATACTATATTAATTTTTACTCTCTCCGCTCAGAAAAAAAATATTTAAAAACTATTATAAAAAGGGTAAAAAAAAAAAGCTTATTAGTTGTGGCTTTATAATAAGGACAAGGGGAAATAACCGATTAAGTTATCTGTAACTTGTACATTCGGCCTGAGGAAGTATCTTGATGGTGTGACCAGATTTTATGATGTGACAAAAATATTTTTGAACTCTTTTTTCAACTAAAATTGTACAAAACGCCAATAACTAAGTTCTTTTTTAGTGCAAAAGACAAGAAGAAGCAGTTTAAAAGCATGTGAGACCAAGTTAATCTAAAGAGATTAAGCGACAAGGTTGTTGATAAGTGTGGCATTGATGTGCCAATTGTTTAGTTCTACGTTGTTGTAAACGCAGATGTCTACTACGTGTTTGAGTTGCCCACCTACATTTCAATGCTTCGAATAAATTTTCCGATTTCGTTTGCCCTACGTAACCTTTTTTTTTTCCCCAAAGCTTCCTGTATTTTGAACATACTTTAGGCTTGTTTGGTTAGCCCAAGCAACCAAAATCCGTTTCTCTGCTTATCGAAATAAAATTCCTCTCATATATGTATCTCAGAATCTGTATCCATTTTTCCAACGGATTATCCAAACAAACCCTTTAAAAGATTTATTGGAGGTTCAAATTAATCTAAACGGAGGTGGGAATGATCACAAAGATAGAAAGCTCTATCATAAAGAATTTAACTCCATTACGTTCCAAAGTTTGAAATTGAAACTTATTGTTAAACGGGTACAATCCTTACAAATTGAATCAAATGATTGGCGTTTGAATATTGCTGTGCCTGTTTGGGAATTTCGTTCCCCAATGATGCACGTAAGTCGAGACAAAACTATTTCGAAATCCATAAAAACTGTCTTGAAATTCGTAAAACTATCTAGAAATTCTTAAACTTCTTTCTCTCAAATCCCAACGGAACTTATTTCTTTTAACCGAGTTCCAAAAACATACAGTATTATTTACTGATAGGCATTGATATTATTGGAAGAGGTTTTGATTATCTAAATGCAAAGTTCTAAACTCAAGTCCACGTAATCCAAAAAACAAGTATGGTGGAGCTACTGTGATAACTGATAACTTTATAACTTTCACCTCTATAAATAATAT
The DNA here is from genome assembly GCA_025593235.1 of Vachellia pachyceras. Classification (NCBI taxonomy): domain Eukaryota; kingdom Viridiplantae; phylum Streptophyta; class Magnoliopsida; order Fabales; family Fabaceae; genus Vachellia; species Vachellia pachyceras. The sequence goes on along the minus strand of JANTPZ010090628.1, from coordinate 471 downwards.
CGTAACAGTATTTTAATAAAAGATTTTTTTTTGGGAAATCATTTTAATCAATAGACACTTCCGTGGTAACATTGTTCATAAGCGAAAACTTTCAGAAAAAATTTATACTTTAACCTAAAAATACAAACATCTCTAAACCTATTAAAATAACTAACATCCTCCTGGATAATATTGGGGAGGACATTCATGAAAATAACTTTGAATCAAATGTTAGAGGTTGGACGCCAACAATTTCCAGTACTTATTGACTAATGAGTCCATAATGAAGATATGCCCACATTCCATCCAAAACATTTAATTTGATTGATCAAATCTAATATTTAATTATTATTTTTATCTTACTTAAATTGACTAGGTACAAAACAATATCAACAATTAAAAATATAAAATTATGTCAAATTAGGTAAATCAGTTTCTTTTGTATTAAACATTAGAAGTGCTACTGGTATCAACTACTACTCCATATCCTTA
>JANTPZ010090625.1:0-29964 GCA_025593235.1 Vachellia pachyceras | reverse complement strand
ACCCAAAATCTTGAATTCACGTTCCGCTTGGCCTCCATTGATACGATTCAAATGAACTTGGAAAATGAGAAGGCTGCATATCACTCCTGTCCCAACGGGACGGATCAAATTAATCTCTGCAAAGGTTACAGAAATGGGAATGGACGATGGAGGAGACAGATGAGCTGATGAGGTTAGGTGAGGAATTGAAGGAAGCTGCAAGTTATATCACTAGTGCCAACATTGTTTTTAGACAGTACAAAAAGACATTTTAAACCTTTACATAGATATAATTCAGATAAACTCAGTATAAAATGTAGCTAGGTGCTTTTTAGACTCCATGCATGTAAGCATGGCCGTGCGGTTTAAAAGGATTTTTTAAATCATACAGATACATGTGTGGTTAAAAAAGTGAATTATTTTGAAACATATAAATATTGACTTTTTTGGATTCTACATATTTTTTTTATCATTAAACAAATTTTATTAAATTTTATAACATATTGGAAACAAGAAGAAACCAAAGACAAAATAAATCTTTCGTTGAAGATTCAAATTAAACCATATATACAGGCATATAACAAGATAATGCAAACTATAAATTATATAATAATCCCTAAAAGAGATTTACATACTCCTCTAAAGAGTAATGTTTATTTCTTCATTTTCTTTATTGCAACAAAAAAAATGCCTACAGTCTTGTCTTATATTGTTGTTCAGATTTAGGGCTTGTTTGTCATTACTTTCTGAAATTTAGATTTGGTTTCAAATTATAGGTTTAGACCTAAAATCTAAGTTTTATTCAAATATAAATTTTTTTTAAAAGCTATTTTGGTTTTGAAACCTAGGTTTTCTATTTCCTACTTTTTTTCTCTTTCATCTTTCTTTCTTTTTCTTTCTTCTTTCCTACTTTTTTCTTTCTTTCTCTCTCCTATCTCCTACTTTTTCATTCTTTCTTTTTCATCTTTCATACTTTTTCCTTCTTTCTCTTTCTTCTTTCCTACTTTTTCTCTTTTCTCCTTCTTACCCACTAGATTTTGTCTCGAAATCTGTGAAGTTATTTTTAAAATAGTATTCAAAGTCCTTACTGATTTACTTGATCATAATCATTTTGCACTTCTACGGAACAACCAAAATATCGAGGGCCTCTGGTAGTGAATTTTTTTTTCCAACAAAATCCTTCTGAGTTTTATTGTTGCATTGACCAATCATCCACCATCTTTCTTTGATTAGGTTTTATCATCGAAGGGTTCAGATTTGCAGCATCACACTGGTGAGAAATATCATTTTCAACATGATAATAAGTAGGTATTTGTAGAGGTAAATGAACAGGAAGGCTATAGTTTCTCTCAGAAAAGTCCCCTGCAAACATGTAAATCCATAAATTCAGAGGGGTAAAGTTACTTGTCACTACACACAGCAAGGTTACACCTTACACGCACATTCAAGTCCCATAATACACTAAACTCCACCAAAGTCATCCTAATTCAGTGGTGATTGGGGTTAAGCTTGGTAGAGCGAACAGAGTTCAATCCCTTGCAGAACCTTTGGAAAGGGGCTGTAGCCCAAATAACTCAGAACTATCCCCCACCCCCGGATTAATTGGCCAAAAGAGTCGGATACCAGGTTGGTTGGGTCTCCCATTTCACAAAAAAAATACACTAAACTCCGAGAACTTAGAAAATAAGAATCGCTAATTGGTGAAATGCATATACATGCTCAATGAACTAAACATGCACGGGTATTCCAAGCTGATCTAAACATACTAATTATTTACTTCCTATTTCTGCGTTTGGTACTATATATATAATTATTTGAAGCAACAAGATAAACCTTTGGTACCAGCGGATACTGAGTTATTCTTCTGTGCAATGCTTTCTGGTTTCCCATTATCAACATGAAACAAGAAAATCATTACAGAATAGTACAGGGTCTCAACAACCATATCAATAAAAATTTAGTACGCTGCGCAAAAATTACTTGTTCAGATAATACCATCTAAGATAGATTTGAGGTCAATATTATCCACTTATATTTATAAAGATGACGGGCACGGTAAAGAATGAATAAGAAAAAAATGAAAGTTAGGAGAAAAAAGATATAAAAAACAAATAATAAAATGGGGAAAAATTAAAAAGGTATTAAATTTTCAGAAAAATTCAAATTGCTGTCTTTATTATTTTTAAAAAGAAATGATTAACGGAAGAAACCTGCCTCACATCACGTGGCTTGATTACGTGTAAGTTGTGATATGACTGGGGCAGACGAGGAAGTGTCACGGTGGTTATAACGGAACACGTGTCGTGATCATAGGTGGAGAAACCCCATAGACTCGGATCCCCTGCACCGCCCACCCACCGACATCAATGCACCTCCCATTTCTTCCTTCACCACTCACCAGTCACTACCGCTCCATCTTCTTCTTTCATATGTACACCTCTCTCTTCAAAACTCGCTAGGATCCATACTCTACGTACTTAATTTCATCATAACGCATGGATTATAAACCAAAAGCATTCATATGACACTATGATCCCTTCTAATGCACATCGATCTAAAGCCAAAACCCACATCTGCCTCTAAAACAATATGGATCACATGTTTTTTTTTTTTCAAAACGGGGCCCTTTAATTTGCTGTCAAGGTCATTCCAAGTGCACCACAGAAGCCAGTGTACCGTTTTTCACAAACCAAACAGAACAAGGATCAAAATTCCCCCACGAACATAGATTGGAAAAGGGCAGCGTCAATAACTAATTTTTTATGCTGTCCACTGTCAACTAGCGAGAAATATGCACAACACACGATGCTTTCTTGCATACGGACACAGACAGAGAGAGAGAGAGAGAGATTTGATGTTGATGTTTGGCAGCCTCGTCACATTACATGTTTTCAAACGTGAATAACGAATTTGTAGAATACAAGTGTTTTTGTGTTTCCTGTGTTGGGAGTTGAAAATGGTCGGGCCGTCCCCTGTGCAAAAAGAGGTAGTGTTTGAATTTACAACCAATTCATTAGTTGATGGGATGGGGTTAGATCCTTTCAAGTTGACCTATCGTTGTGCCCCTGGCAGCTTCTACTAATACAGACACAATATATTTGGATGGCCCTTTGGGAGATCATTAAATTGAAGTATGAAAAGTAAAAGTTTGTTGATCATAGAGTAGTAGCCAAGAAGGGGGAAAAAGCATAAGCGCAGTTGGAGAATGATGAGGAAAAGTTGGACAGTAAAGGAAAGCTGTGTTTTATTATGGCTGCCGAGTGCGTAATTCTGCAGAATGATTAATGGGGCTTGTTTGTTTTATTCGCTTCATGCAATTAATTGCGTCCAATGGGAAGTCAAAGCAAGTGTTTAGACGTGGATGGATGGATTACCACGGGGGCTAATTATGGCTTTAATTAAACTTTTTGTGTAGCCTTTATTTTTCGTTGTTCTTCTCCTTTTCTTGTTGATGATTAAATCTCTCTCCAACGCAAGGGTCAAAAGGTTAACAGGAAAAAAAAATAGATGCAGATGGAAACAAAAACTTTCCGACATTTCTTTCGTTTTGACAATTTCTTTCCTCCAATCGCGTGTTGACTGAGGTTCGATCCGTCCACATCCGCGGGAAAGATCGCGATGCGAAGCAATTCGATTCACAAAAGTTCGATCCATTTTTGAACGAAGTTTAAGAGTTTTATTTAACGTGTACTGAATACCTTTTATTTAGTAATTTTACATAAATACAAAATATTATTTTAAAGGAGTTTTAACAAGAAAATACCCAATGAAATTTACTTCCATGGTTGCCATGAAACATATTTTATATGAAATAGTTTCTGTACGTTGTACACACATTATTTAAATAGATTTCAATAAATGCTTTCAATGACAACATTTAAAATTGACGACCGTCATGATTGCAAATGAGTTCAAGGCAATTATATCAGTGATTATGTGGTTTAAATTTGCCCAAGTTTATGAAGTTCATGGTCTATATAAAGGCTTCAAATGAGATGTTCAAAAGATACGGTTCTGACTTTAAAGTATTATGTTTTCCTCCTCTTAAAGGTAGAATTTATTGAATCTTTGAAAATGCCGCAACTTATTTTGTGGTAGTTGTAGAATAGCTTTTAAGAATAGTGCCTTCAAATCTGACTTCATATTTGTAGACATTGCTATCAACAGAATAAGTACAACATTGCAGAAGAGTTGCGAAATCCACTGAATTATACGAGAATTTAGGTGCTAAATACATTAAATTCTTGAGAAAAGGGGCCTTTGATGTCGTTGGTCATGACAAACTGTAATGCATGGATATGACGCAACCAAGCTTTGGTCATTGGCTTGACAAAATTGCATTCTCAACAAGAGACATATTATAAAAATGCGTACATTTTTGGATGCAGATCGACTACCAAGAAGCTGGACGTTATTGGTATTACTTAACAGTAACAACACGTTTTAGATTAGCTCTTTGCGGTCACAAAAGCTCAATTTGCGTAAAGTTTCATTCAGTTAATCAACCAGAGCATGACACGAACTTGGAGCAAAACCAGAGCACAATCGGACGAAAATACAAGACAAAAACGTGTTAACCGATTTTTTAACCTTCTTAACGGATTGGATACAACATTCTAGGATAATATGACCCAGATGTATAAAGTTGTCATGTTTCCTTTGCAAAATGAAAATTAAGGACATGAATCAAATATCTCGTAACCACCAACGGGATTGGTCCAACTAATAAACGGTTTGATTTCGTTTAAGTGAGATCTTAAATTTGAGCCCCAGCCATGTAGAAATCCATGTTATGAGACTCACCCACCACAATCAAGTGCGCAACATGGGTCGGACACAGGTGTAGTCAAAGCAAAACTCTGGTGAATCAACTGAGTAACAAAAAAAATGTCTAACAAAAAAAAATCAAGAAATTATGCTTGTTGTTGGCCCAAAACAGTTTAGGATGGAGTGGCATCCTCTAGCTCCTGATCCATTTTGGAAACCGCCTCAATTTGGGTGTGTTCAGCCGTTAACGTGAATGTAGATGGCGCTATGCCAAGATCAAAAAATACTTTAGAGCAGGATTTTTTAGAAAGGGGGGGGGGGGCGGAAGGATTCGTGACCACAAGGTTTGTTAGATCGTTTGTTTCACACAATTGCTTGACCGGTGCACTGTGTTTGAAGTAGAAGAATCAAAGGCCTCATTTGGATTCAAAGAGTGATACTTGCAGCCTAATCTCCCTTCAAATTAAGCAGATGATGCAAATGGAATGGGATCTAACGCTTGGTCTCCCTTGGCAAAGGAAGGCTTATCCGTGTCTTCTGTTTTGAGCTCTCCTCCATTTAGCTACAATACAGGCTTGGGATTCAATCCCCCATTTAGCTTAGTCTTTTATCTAGTTTTTGGGCTCCGGTCCTCACTAGTCCAAAAAAAGACGGAAAGAAAAAAGACTCCAAACTCCAGAGCTTCCATTTTCCCCCATTTTCTTGTTTCCTTCACTCTTCCTCGTTTTTTGGGCTTTTCTTCACGCAGCACCCCATCAGTAAATGTTGCAAAAGGACATTGATTCATGCATTCAATGATCCAAACAAAGCGGCAGAGAGAGGACACTTCAGTAATGAGGAAATCAAGCAACCATGTGTACTAGATGGATCGAGAAGAAAATCTCAAGCTGAGGTTCATGTCAAAATGATACCATTTTAGCACATTCTAACAACTTCAATTAATAATAGTAACAACTTCAATTAAATAATAGTGAAAATCGCATCTGACTCCCATGGAAGGCAGAAAATAATAAAAAAAATCCCTAAAATTTGGGGCTGTTACAGAAGAATCCCTTGAGACCTCAGTGTAATTTACTGTTCATATGGATTAATCATTTGCTCTTAATGAAAACCGATTCTACCTTCCCTGTTATATTATTATAGCTGAGGGTACAATGATCTTTACACATGAACTCTATATTTCAATGAGACCCTATCCTGCAAGAGCTCCAAATTCTAGGAACTTTTTTTGTTATTTTCTGCCTTCCACAGGACTCAGTTGCGAATTTCCCATTATAATATTGCAAAGGCAATTTTCTTCAAAGCAAGCATTACAGGATCTGCTTCACAAGAAAGCACTAAGCAAACAAGACGAGGGAAAGCAGCCAAACAAATAAGGATTCGCCCTGCCATTTCCTTCGTCCAAAAAAAGAAAATTACAAAAACCAGGTAAAAGGAAAGCACTCAACAGATTACACTACTCAGTTGGACGATGGAATGTAGCGTTGGCCTTCCAACGGAAAACAGGAAAAAACATTAAAAAAACTCTCCAAGCGTTTGCGACTCAACTTTAAAACCGATCGTGTGTAACCAATTAACCAAGTACTTGTACCTACCTTAAGCGCTCCGCTGTAACCTCAAATGGCATAAAAAATCATGGAGGAAAGGGAAGGCTTCAACATCTGAAAACTCGACCACCCATTCACAGAGATCAGAGAGAAAAACAGCAATATTTTTAGTGCCTAACCCCTGGCAAACAATAAATTCAGACTACTGGAGTGCGAATTAGACGAAGTTTTCTCCTGTTGAAATTGTTTTCTCCCAGTTCTGTTGCTGTAAAGACTATTATTGTCTTGCCTATGTGGAAACTCCTGATAAGCTACGCGTTGAAAATGTAGCAAAGCAACCATGCTAACGGCAACCAAAGCAGCATTGCCCGCTATTCCGCTCATACTATCCAATCTGAGGGCTTTTTTCACAAAACTGACGCTTGAAAGGAAGACGTTGATAAAGATATTAGATTTCTTTCCTTTATCAGCGGCAAAATTCTCACCAGGACAGCATGGTTGACCATAAAGGTTTTCCCGAGAAAGAAAGTGGCCTGTGCCCTGTACCTCTCCAACAAAAGCCAGAGCTTCTTCAATGACTTTGTACTTCTTACCATGATGTTCTGCCAATCTCATTGCAAGAACAATTCGGCTTTGTTCTAATCGGGCAATTGCAACATCCCTCTCAGCACGCTGCTGTGTTTGAATGGTCTGCAAAACGTTGAATCGAATTCAACTTATAAAATATTGGCCAAAAGAAAAAGAAAAAATCAACTTAGAACATACCATCCCTACAAGTCATAGTAACTGGCAATAAGATACCCATAGAATCCTTTACAGAGGTCATCATTGGTTGGCATTGAAACCTCGTCTTGTCAAAATAATTCCTCAATTACCTGGGCTTGTAGTGGAAAAGGTGTCTAAAGGCCCGAGTTTCCTCTAGATTTGCTGAAAGGGTTCCTCACATTTCTTAGCAAATGATTGATTAATAGAATGATCCAATCCCTAAGGTTTCAGGAGAAACTAGAGAATGGACTAGTCTATTGCTTATAACTATAAATAAGGATTATCCCTCCAAATCATTTTTAATTTCTGTGGCACCTTCAGTAGCTGTACAAACGATCCTTTTAGTGGAATAGAAGATTCTTGCATACACATTAAGTAAAATTTTATTAGCGCACTGGACCAATAGAAACTGGCCTTTGGTTGAACAACAGTCCAGCAGTGAGGATAAGATCTAAACACATCAAACTAACCGTCCATTTGCATCCACTGCAGAAACAGAACTTCGCACAATGTTCCCCTGAATTTTAATAAGCACAATTCCTCATTTTTTTTCCTCTCTCTCTCGTCAGCTTACATGGTGCACACAGGACATTATGTGTTGTCATGTAACTCATGTCAAAGGCAACCAATATCAGGCATAATACAAGTGTGAATGCAAGCAAGATGTAGTGATGAAGGTTAACAACTTAAAGACAGGGATTTAAATTTTCAAATATAAAATCCTATAAGACAATCAACTCCTCATGTGAAGCTGATTATATTCCGTGCATCAGCCAGTGACTTGTCCAACCAAATTTTCCAAGTTGAGGTGGTTCAACAGTCGATACAAACCTAAAACTACATCAATATTCTTGTAACCATCTCCTATAGCTTTTTGTGTCACATATCCGAGTATTTTCGCCCCGATAGAACTCCATACTGAAGCTCAAGTAACTCAAAATTTCCGTCCATATAAAGTTGCTAACAGTTAGCAGTTTCTAATTCTATCTCAAATAACAATATGATTAGCAGCCACTTACTTTTGAAGACAAATTACAAGATTAATGAACACGCTGGTTTCACCAGGGATTTTAAGGACTCGAAAAAAAAATAATTCTGAAATTTTCTCGGTTTTCACTTTTCATGCATCGAAATTAGGAAGGAACGCTATGAATGGAGCGACATGATTTCGAATTCAAAGCTACTATAGTATGGTAGAGCCGTAATCTCATTTCCCTGCATCTTTGCTTTTGAAATTTCCCGCGAGAAACGACGAAACATAAAACCTAGGGGGGGAATGAAACTCACATGGTAGACCTCGAGCTGATCTTCAAGGTTCTCTAGTGCGGTCCTAATGGCGTTTAGACTCTTGGCCTCCTGAATCAGCGAGTCGTCGGCTTCAAGCCCAAAATCCTTCACAAAAACAAAGCCAAGGCCATCGTCGGAGGAGGATTTATGGTTGGGGGATTTGCGGAGGGTTCTGATGGAGTTGAGGAAGTGAGTTCTAGAAATGGAGTGGATTGCGTCACTGAGCTTGTCATGGAGGTCCCAGATTTTCTCCAGAGTCACATCGATCTCCTCCATCTCCATTTCGCACTTCATTTCATAGTGTGATGTGCAGCCGGTGTTTGTTACTTGTTAAGGAGGCCCCGAGAACCTTGTTTCTCTGTGTCTCGACGTCACGTCGTCTATGTCCTTCTCCGATTTAATGGAAGCCTGTCGTTGGCGCTTAAAACGCCAAATAAGTGGTTCTCCAATCACCGCCACTCAGAATTCATTTGAATAAGGTTTCAGCCAAATTTAAAGGGAAAATTGCCAGGATTCTGGGCCAAATTTTAAGTCACTCTTGCATTCTCGGTTCACAAACGTCAGACAAAAAGGGGAGATAAATTCTTAGACTATACGTGTTTGATAACAATTGTGGATAGTCCAAATATATATTTAACAGTATTTTTCTTAAAATAGAATAATTTTTTTACATATTTACATGTCACGTTTCGAAACGGACCCTATAATTATAGTCATCCCTCACTACGATAAACATAAATCTTTTAGTTGTGATCGAAAAAGTAGGGCTTCAAGTTTGAACTCCTATGTGGGGCAAAAATTAAAATTGAACTATCGGATCGTTACGTTTTTTTTTTTCTTTTTCCTTTTTAAGAAAAAGGTGTAACAAGCTTTCTTTGTTACGTTCATCAAACAAATAGGTGCCATTACATCTAACAAAAATAGTAAAAAGTGAAATTGTGCATGAAGGATGAATAGAGATGCATGATACCCGTAATCAAAATGATTCGGAGTGAGAGACCAACTTCATATATTTTTACCTTTTAATGGGTCTGTTTAGGAATGTGATAGAGAAAAAATTTTATTCAGGCTGAAATAAATACGTGAAAGAAATTATCTTATTTTATAAAAAATGCTGTTAAATGTACATTTAAATCATACAAACACTGAGCTAAACAGGTGTAATAAAAAGGCCTACAAACTTCCCTTGAAAGCTCTGTCGTTCTGATATTGGCTTCACCTACCAGTTATTTAAGCTTCATTAATTAATTCACCAATCTTTTCAGTTTCCAACTTACAATTGAAAACAAAATTTTTATGAATTAAAACAAAATTCAAAGCCATTATCACACTGTACATTGTACTTCTGCTTCAGCTCCCGCAAGACACACAGATTTGAGATCATTTCTTTAATTTGATCCAGATGTAATTAAACGAACAATTTTTCATCACACACCAAAAACATATTTACAAATAATTGACGCAAACGAATGATCGTCGCCTACTCTCACGTCTCATTCATTCCAACTTGTCATCCCTTCGCACGACCCCAAAGAAAATGTTGCAATAAAAAAAATGTTTCCTTCACACACACATCTCCACGACCAGTCTATTACTTGGATTAGCTTTTTAAGTATTTTAGAGAGTTTGAGGTAAATATATGAGTTAAATTTTACCTTAACTCATGTGGAAGTGATTTTCTATCTCTCTCAGACGAACACTTACATTGATACATATAATTCATGTGGATGGTAGCCTTTATTCTTGCTGTGAATATAATAGTTAAGTGATTATAAAACGGTGTCACTGTCAATGTCGGAAGCCGATTGAATATCGGTGCATGTTAGAAAACTTCACAAGATATAAGAGTTTATATATATATATATTACATAATTAATAAATTAGACAGCTTTCACATGTTTCAAATGAAAATTATTAAAAACTATTTTAATTATTTAATTTTTTATTCGAGACTGTCTCTCTTTCAACACTCACTGAATCCTTTTAATCTTTTATTGGTTCGCATTCTGCCACATGTATAGGTATAGCCTTCCCATCCAAGCATACTGCGAACTAGTGGATATATGTTTATATATAGAGCCTTCACATTGACTCGGTGCGATTGCGACTTCCTTGTGCAATCATCTCGGTAGCCCTGGAAATTTGGGTTGGGGTAGGTTCGTTCATTCTCCCTGTCGTCCTCGCCGGAGATTTCCTCCAGCGACCGTCCTCTGGTTTCCGTCACCAAGAATGTATAGAAAAATCCAATCAAGTTGGTCACCGATAGCACCAGCATCGCCCTTTTGATCTTGCGGGTTTCCCGAGACAACGTGTACGTCTGTACTCCAAACGCTGCCACAATGGCACCCGCCTTGACCGCCGCCGCACTCAGCGCATGACACGTCGACCTCACTCTCGTCGGAAATAGCTCTGCCGGTAGCACGAAGGGGGTGCTGCTGGGGCCAAAATTGGGGAAGAAGAAGGTCAGCCCATACAGCAAAGCGAAGAGGTACTTGTCGTGTAAGAGGTGCTCGTATCGAACACCGATCACGAACATGAAGAAGGACATCATGAAGAAGCCATTGAGTTGGATCTTGAAGCGTCCAAGTTTCTCAATCGAGAACACTGTGAACCAATACCCTGGGAATGTGCCCAACAAGGCAATCGTGAACATGGCGAGTGACGTCTGGCGCACTTCTTCTATAGCATTATTCGTGTCCGCCTTGGCAAGCAGGCCCGTTGACGAGAAAATATATATCCTTCTGGGTTAAGTTCTGGCTGTAGAACGCGATACTCATTGGCGGCTCTCATCTGACCCAACTTCTCTTGCTCGGCTTGGATTTCAATGTCCAAACTCTGGCCATATCCGCAACCGCTTGCTTTGCGTTTCCCTCTATGAGAGCCGTGTAACCACCTGTCTCCGGCATCTTCATTCGCCAGTAGAATGTCATCGTTGCGGGGACTGCTCCAAACATGAGAACTATTCGCCACATAAAGTCAGCTTCTGGCGTCGACAACTTACGGTTTTCTCCATATGAGGGGGCGGGATAGGCTGATATGAAGAGTCGCGAAACCACCGTCGACACTAATCCGGCACATATGATCCCGACACCTTGCATGGCAAAGACGGCGGCGATGAAAGCACCACGTTTCCTTTTGCTGGCGTATTCCGACATGATGGTGGCTGAGAGTGGGTAGTCGCCACCGATCCCGAAACCGAGCCAGAACCTGAAGGAGCAGAGTGTTCATGACGGCGCCGGGGGATGTACCTAACGAGAGGCCTGAGAGCATATGGCACAAAGGATCATGAGAATGAGGGTGATTCCGTAAACTTTCTTACGGCCGAGCTTGTCTACGAGATAGCCAAAGAATAGCTGGCCTGCGAGGGTTCCGATAAGAGCGACTCTGGTGACTGCGTTATTGACTCTGTCGGGAAGTGCTCCGGGTTTGCTGCTAGTGAGGTCGGTGTAACACAAGCGACCTAAGAGCTTAGAGACGATGGTGATGCAAAAGAGATCGTAGGCGTCCGTGAAGAAGCCCATGCCGGCGTTGACGACTGCCGTGATGTGGTAACATTGTGTACGAGCTGAGTCGAGAGATTCTAGGACCGCTAAGGGCATTGTACCTCTCGCTGTTACTGCTGCTTTGCTTTCTACGAACCGTAGTGGTTGTGTCGGAAACTTTGGCGATTTAGTTGGTGAATATATACAAGGAGAGGATGACCAGTCCTATGTTTGAGGGGATGTGAACAAGAATAACCGCTGTGATTGATCCGCGATATTGATATTGTCCTTGCATTGATGTTATAAATGGATGTCCTTTTTTTCTATATTAAAATTTGTGACCTGCTTCGAACAAGAACAACAATACTGTGCACACCACCTGGGTAAATTTCAACCACAACAAATTCATGCAGTCAACTCAAAGTTCCCGCCTTCCCGTTGGTTAATGAATGCTGATCTCACAGGAGTGATAATCTCTTTTCACTTTGAATGGCCTCCACACATCCATAATCAATAGGAAATCCAAATTTATCGTCTTCGGTCAGATAAACAACTTACACCAGTGCTAAGTAGGATATGATATATATTATGTCACTTTGATTTTGAATGCTTTACTCGTCATGAATAGATAAACAACTTACACTAGTACTAAGTAGGATATGATATATATTGTCACTTTGATTTTGAGTGCTTTACTCGTCATGAATAGTTAATTTAGCTTTGTGATTTAGCCCCAAAAGAATAAGACTCCCATATCTATAACCTCGTGATGCGCATGTTCTTGCACTTTACGACCTCTATATATGATATATATTGTCACTTATGCTGAATTGATCAATCCATACGTTAATCTGCATATACGAAATAATGGGGGAGGCACTTCCATTGCATTGAAAATGGAATATAATTAAAATCAACAGAGCTTGATCTGGTTAGGCGCATAGGACATTGATTTCTATTTTATAAAAAGATTAATTTTATAAAATGAAGTTGAGAAGCAGGAACCACAACCTCCCAAGATTGTTGTGCCATTCAACTATAGAAGGTATGTTTGAATTAGTTGTTAAGGCCACTTTTATGAAGTAAATACGTGAAAATATTTTTATCCGGCATATATTAATGTAATTTTTCAATGCTATGACAATTATGCACAGAGTCGCATTTGCATGGTTTTTTCAATAAATAATGTTATTCCTCATAGTTATATGCAACTATTTCTACGTCTGTATTTAAAAAGCTAGATTTGTTACAAATACATATATCACCCTTGCAATAATTTTGTTCAAAGTACCATTGAATATTATATGTGAACATTTTTTTAAAAAAATTCAATTCTTGATGCATTGTACTGCTAGAGACTAGCCCTATTAATAAAATGCCATGTTAAATGCACTAGGTCGATAAAAAAGGGGTTGAACTTAATAGCTGTCAAAGTCCCAACTCTGATCTAAAACACGAGTCAAATTTTTAACATAAGCATAACTACCAAAACCACCGTTATAACATTTTCGCCTAACTTTACTCACCATTTATCACTTAACGGCCTCATCAAATAAAAAAACAAATGTTGGGTCTAACAAAATATATCAATCCCTCGTAACATGGTAACCTAAGTTTGAATCCCATGGGAAATGTGCACACATAACTCGAATACTCCATCATATGTTTTGCCTAAAAAAGAGGAAGGGGTGGAAAGAAATGGAGCCAGAGAAATGCACAAATCAGAATTAAATTAACTGGGAGGATAAAAATGTTTACAAGAAGGCATCGTTTCGTTTACATTTCTTTTTCTGGTTTCTGGTCAAAGTATAAAAGCGTGCACCCCGCACCCACAAGCCCTTTCTAAATCGGCCGGCTGCTCAATGAATGAGATAAGTGAGCACCAGCGCCACCACCATCAACAGATACGCCACCGCTTGATCCACCGAGGTTCCTGCAATTTTAAACCCATCCATTTCAATTACCAAAATCATCTAAAAAGCTACACCACGAAAGAGATTGACTGATGCATGGGGGATAAGAGGGAAAAAAAACCATCGCTTGAGAGAGAAGGGGCCGAAGCTGGGGATTGAGCTGAAGCGACGGACAAAAGGGCGGCGCAAACGAGGCACACCGAAAAGATCAACCCCAATGAAGCACTTGAAGCAGCCATTAATAATCCCTTGATCTGTCTTTCCCTTCAAATCTCTCTCTCTCTCTGTGATTTCCCTCCCTCCCTGTCTTCAAACTTCCAGACAGAGAAGGGAGAGAATGCCCAGAAGCAAAAATGGTGGGAGAGATGTTCGGCTGGCCAAGTTGAACATTCATCACGCTCCCTTTTTATAACGCTCTCATCCTCCTTTCACGTACATGACCTTCCCCCGCACTTCCCTCCTCCGCATCCCTAATAACTTGCGGCTCAAGTCCTCCCCTTTTAACTAGTGGTTTACATGCATCCGCATCATCATTCACCTTTTTTAGTGCCTGTGTAATGTACTATGTTAAATATACATGGATTTAACCATTCCCTCAGATCCCTCTACAGTTATCTTGCTCAACCATCATACTCTGTTTCAGGTTCCTTGTTATTGCATGTAAATAATCAGTCTACAATACATATATAGAAACAAACCAAAAAAAAACCTATTGACATAATGGCGACGATGAAAAATTATCATGAATATAATTACATCACCGAAGAGGCTAATTAGTTCAAAAAGTATATGTCACTTGCCTATATATGTGTGTGTGGTCAAGGAAAGAAAGGATCTTCTTTGTTCTGGTATTGTGTATGTTTCAAAAAGTTGCTTTGAGTAATGAAGCGCCATCTTTGTGAATATTTCAACTCCTCCCGGTTCGAATCTCCCAGCAGCAGACATTCAAATATCAGGAGGATACCGTGTTCAACAAAAAACATAAGATATTTTAACATTAATTTGTCAAACTGCCGGGACCATATTCTTCCTTCAGACCAACATTAGTCATTATTGTAGATTTTGTTTGTTATTTGGTGATACATGACTCTTCTTGTCAAAGACAATCATGTTCGAGTAAATATTCCGGTAGACGTGTGCATCTTTATAGTAAAGATTTAAATATTGATTTACCTAAGATTAATCCCTTTCGCTACCCTTTCCCGTTGGTTACTATGCATGTTTGGGAAATCTTTCTTTCAACGATGTACGTAAATCAAGATAAAAAGTATCTTAAAATCCGTAAAAAACATAGTGAAATTCGTAAATTCTTTTTTAATTTCATAAATTCTTCTCAAAATCTATAAACTCCTTTCTCCGAACAGATTTCTAAACATACACTGATGTGGAGTATTTAAAATGAAGGTTCTGCCAGCATAAAGGCCTTTCTTCACACTCAATGCTCGCTTTTGGGCTTGCCGCGTGATTCGGCTGAGGTGCTGGATCAAAGACCGTCATTTCTCATTTTCTCATTCTTTTTTTGGGCCTCACTCATCAAATATGCATTCAAATCATTGGTCTTATGATTGTTTTCTATTGACCCACACCTTAATATTGTCATTATATAACGAGGCTGGGGATCTCTGAAGGAGCCACATCGATGCTACACACCTCACCGACCGCGCTAATTCTTGTGTACGAATCGAGTTCATATGAAGCCCCTACATTACGTTCAAATTAAATCCCAATTGTTACATATATACATGGAAACTTTTATGCGGTATTCGCAAGAAAAATTTAATATCTTACGACCCATTTCAAAGGTGTAAACATTACTACGTGGTAAAATAAAATTA
The DNA here is from genome assembly GCA_025593235.1 of Vachellia pachyceras. NCBI lineage: Eukaryota > Viridiplantae > Streptophyta > Magnoliopsida > Fabales > Fabaceae > Vachellia > Vachellia pachyceras. Next base: position 14,389 of record JANTPZ010090625.1, on the reverse strand, counting down.
ATCACCAATTAAATAATTTAAATTGAAATACGGTAACTAATTAAGATTTGGGTATGGGGAAAGAGGCTAACCCTTCAGATTGTAGTGAATCAAGATTTGAATCTCCTCCAAAAGATACAACCATGTTTAGCATCTGATAATGTTTAGAACACAATTGATGTCATTACGAGGATACTCATGCTTAACAGAAAAGGGTTGAAATACAATAAATGTAAACTTGGTTTTCATGCAAGAGACTGATCAGAGGATGAAACAGCGATCAAAACAGGCAGTGACAGTTATTATGGCCAACAACAAAAGACGCATGCAAATGCCAGAAATTAGAGAGATGGTTAGAAGGAGCAAAATTAAGGAGTGAAACAATGTGCAAAGTGGTTTCAGACACAGGAATAGGTAGAGAGGACAGGGGTTAAGTTAAGGGGAAGGTGTCGTACGTGCCAGCAAGAGCAAATGTAAAAGAAAACAATCATGTTTTGTAAGGTACGTACGTACATTCACATTTATACTCCTCTCCTTTAATTCCATAAATCATGACTCTTCAGCGTCATCAGCTTTTCCCTCTGAACAAAAAGAACCAATAATACTATTGGTCCTTACCCTCCTTCCTCCATTTTAAAACCCTATACGTTTCTCTCTTTCATTCCAGGCCAATATTTTTTCCTCTCGTATCCCTGATCATGTCAGTTTTGAGCATTGTCAAGTTTAATTCTTGAAATTGAAACCACGTATTCAAACTGCCAAATCCTTTTTGACTAGAACCAACACCTATATTTCATACCTAATTCTTTACTTGTTTCCCTTCCCACCTGGTTCCTTTCCTATTGATGGAGATGTGACATATTTGAAAATTTAAAAAAAACAGAGAGAAAAAAATGGGAAAAGTCCATTTTAAATAAATTAAAAACTAATTTGATTCCATACGTAAGAGATTACACATTAATATGACTATAGAGTTACATGTGACTGTTTTTATTAATGTGTTAATCAGTTGAAATGGACTCATAGTTAAACATGGACCCACATATATGTATCATTCATTGTATTAATGGACACTGTGGTGTCGATCGTAATAAACTTTTACGTGGCAAAAGAATCACAAAATAGACAATGCTGCGCCAAAGACATTAATATGGAAGGACCCATCTTGCTGGAAGTGCCTTGGCAACACTATCATGACCAAATCTTGTGCCAGCTTAGCTTATCATTACGTTATACTAACCAAAAGGCCCCTCGTCATGCTGTACTCAATCATGCCACTCCTCATCTCGAAGGAAGTTCAAAAAATTTAACTACTCAAATTTAAAAATACTCAAAAGCTTCAAATTTATTCTTCACAGTTTCGAGTTTGGAATTTCAACTGCACAAAAACTCTAAATTAAACTTCGAAATTCAAATGAAAATGCACATTATTTGAAATTTGAATCTAAAACTTCAAATTAAATAAGCCTCCGCTACTTAACATATCCTAATTGGAGAGTTGATTTTGATCCTCAATGTAAGATCACATTTTCATATTTATTGTACTTTTCATAAAAGACCCTTATTGATATATACTCCATCAACAATAATTAAATACAATCATTATTCAATAATGCATCAATGAATCATATAAGGTGAGTAGTATCTGTTGTCACTGTAAAGAAATTCATTGATTCCGCACACAGATATACTATTTTTAATAAATAATTTTGAATACCTTTTAAAAACATTTTTATGCACTCATTCAAAGTGGTTGGGATTTTTTCTTTGAAAAAAATAAATTCTACAAAATTCAAATTCATTTTAAATCTATAAACTAGCGTCTCAATAACCTAACCTGCGTCTATTCTTTTAAATGCCACTTTATTTTGGTTTTTAATGATAGTATTTTAGAAAAACCCATCATATTTATTGTGGTTAAGTAATTTAATTATGGAAGATTTGCATTTTAGGTCCAACAATAGCGAATTAATTATTGTAAGGTTTCAAAAGGTTGTTAATAACAAGTCGAGGAACAACATTGACAAGTGAAGCAGCTACCATCAGCAACCCCTTGAGACTTTAAAATAATTAATTCGTAACGCGAGACTTTAAAGTAATTTTCCCTTTTATTGTTATCTGAGTACTACGTTAACTAGCTGAGTAGCTTTTTAATTTTTCCAAAAGAATGGTAGGAGCAGTGGGGTAATCATCAAGTAATAAGGCCCAGGGCTAGTTCGACTGGTTGTCCTGGGAAAGCAAGGCGCCGCGTACCCGTCAGATTTTGGGTTTGAACCCTGGAAAGTCCTGACGCTCTCCAGGGCGACCCTGAATTAGTCTGAATCCAAAAGAATCCGAAATACCGGAGGATGAAATGCCCCCTCACCATTCAAATAAATCATCAAGTAACGAGAAGGCATCGAAATGGGAAAGAGAATCATGGAGTGGGACTCACAGTCGAGCCCGCTTCATCCAAACCCATCGCCAACATGCTTATTACACACAAGTTCCAATACTCTTACATATCTCTTTCCTCACCGGCGTGAAGGCAGACGGACACGAAGGAAGTGACAGAGAGAGATGCGTTGTTCAGGAGAGAAGAGCTGTATTTATGTTTTCCTCATACATTTCGTGGGTGCTCTTCAATGTCTTCTCTGTCTGCCATATCAATCAATGAACTTTTCTTTTCCCTGCCAACTGACCCCACCCCACATTCATTTGTCTTCTTCCCTTTTTTAAATTATAATTCGTTCCACGCCATTGCCCACGTTAAGCATTATTAATTGGTCATTATACCTGTGTGCTCTTCCATCTAATCTGGCTGTCTGTGTCTTTTCCAGAGTTTTGTGAGCTCCAGCATAAGCATGAACGCGTTTTACGATTGGATCAATTGAAGCTCAAAACTTATTATTGGACCAATTAATATTTCAAACAATGAGTTATGGGACAATGTACCTTATTGCCAATCGTGCATGTTTGGTTTAGATTATGCAGGATCAAAACGTATGTTTAACAGTGTTTTTCATAAAATGAGATAATCTCTTTTGTACATTTGTCCCGACTTGCATGAAAATATTTTTTTACCGCGTTCCCAAATAGACCCATAGTATTTATTATAATTAGAACCATTTGATTTTTTAAAAAAGAATAAAAAACTAAAAAAAGTACGTAATCATAACTTATATTTTAAAGTACTCAAAATAATTAGATATGTATATACTAATATATAAGTTAAAAAATAAACATATCAATTAATTTATTTTTTAATCTTTTTTAAAAAATAAAATAGCTCTTGGTGGATTATAACTGACCTGGCTACTACAACCTAAACTCAGTATAGCTTGTTGACACATTAATAGCCATGACGGGTTTTAGGTTTCAAAACAGGCACATTCAATTCGGCCATTATCTGTCTGGTTACTTGTCTGATTAGGCCTTTGATACAGGGACCCCCTACGTCCTTTTGTCCCTAAATCCCTCGTGGTACATGCGAATTACCCTGATAAGTTCATAGGTCCGTTTGGTAAAGTGGTGGATAAGTATTTATGGGTTTATTTACATAAATCAAGATAAATATGTGAAGGAGATTGTCTCGTTTTAAGAAAAAACACTGTTGATGGCTTGGTCAAACTTAAAGCACATATCATGACGTCGCTTGTTTAAAAGTCGAACATGAGATATTTGTAGCCTCGAAGACAAGCATGTATGTAGCCTAATCAGGTTAAATCAACATGACATATTCTATGCATGTAATTAAGAAGTGTGTCTTTTCTTTTGTACGCATCACGCAGTTAAGGAATGATGAGGACCCAGTGAATAAAAGCCCGATACTGTTCTCTTAAAGTTGGTTTGGGAAAATGGCATCGTATGTTGTTACTCGTCAAGTATTGGAGAGAGAAAGAGACGTTGTTTGACGAGGAAGAGTTAGCTGTGGAAATTGACGCATGAGAGAGGGAAAATGGACGTATTTGGAGAGGAAAGTCCAAAAAAAGGAGGCCTTCTGAAACTCGCAATTACTCCTGACCTATTTGTCACACACACCTACCACCCACCCTGCCACACTAATAGTGACCCCTCATTCACTCTATCCCTCTCAGAGAGAGAGAGGGGAGGGGGGGGGGGAGAGATTGTCATATATAAAAGTAAACATATACACTAGTAGTTCGTAATTAAGTTTGATGGAAATTGCTACGAGGGATGATTGGGGTTGGGGACACTGATATGTCGTGCCTCCATGTTCAAAGCCTATACCTTTTTCATGATAATAAATATAGTAATGAAAGAGTCGATAATTGGCAAAAAAAATGAAAGAGTCGATAAATATGGTGACTGTATAGGGGAAGGAGACAAGTTGCAGAACTTTGCTTCTGTCCTAATCGCTATAGCTACCCTCTGCTTGGTCCTGTCATCCCTAAATTTATTTCTCTTCCTCTATCTCATAACGTTTATTTTGTCCTCTTCGTTGCTTCCTTCCTCACACTCCATTTTCAAACTTGGATTATTGTAATCAAGTTCAATTATATCACTAGAACTCGTCCAATTCATCCTGTAAATTTGAAGTTATAAATGATATATATATAGACCTAAAGAGGGATTGTTTGTTAGAGTTTGGTCGTACGCTAAATTGGAATAGCTTAACCTCTTGTAATCGGACCTTGCTCAAGACTCGCTTCAAGTTCTATCAAGACTTTAATACTCTGATCCCTCAACGTTGGATTAACCATACACTATAATAGGGAGCAGGTGGTTTCACAATACAGAGAGGCTTTTTTTTGGGCAGAATCTAAAACGTATGGGAAAGAGAGTGGCTTGGAGGGGCAATATATATATTGCAACATTATTTCATGGGCACAACATCGATATTTCCATTTCGGCTTCGTTACTATTAGGGTTCTTCCCTTGAACGTGCAGCGACATTGATGCTGCCTTTGCTTCTGGTTTAATTCCCGATAAGGAAGGTAACTTAACTTCTCTCGAAATTCTTCCAACTGTCATCTCTTGCAGCTTCTATGTATATCTGAATCTGATCTTTTGGGGGGGGGGGCTACTCAGATTTCTGAATCTTCATGACAGGCACACGTCATTACTCCCATTAACTGCTCTTTCTTGTGCTAACGCGTCCTGCTATGTGTATAGCTCACCTACGACCATCCATGAGATTGTTTAGAATTCGATTACACTTATAAGTGAATTTACAAGTAATGGAAGTTTCAAATGAAACCATGAAAGAACATGTACGGGTAAATAACTATCCCTAAGCCACCTTAGTTTTCTGTTTTCCTTTTTCGAATGAATCAACAAGAAGGAATAGTTAGGTTACATGGGGAACGTAGGTGGCCGAAAAGTGGAGGTACTGAGGAGTAATGCAAGTCTAGAGTGAGAACGGGTTCAGTGTATATATTTAATTTGAGTGGGCACACACAAAGTATACCCATTTGATATAGCCATGAGATATTCATGACATCCCCCGGCAGTATTAAATGTTAATAATTAACTATATACGCAGGCATGTATAATGTATTAAACTTTAAATGCTTCATTCTTCATTAATGATCATGTCTAAATTTAAATATATTGAGCAAAGCTCTCTCTCTCTCTCGCTCTATCGTTATAATAAAGTAATGGTCATCCCCATTAATCGGTGATGCTGATGCATGTATATATCTTGAAGTTGCAGTGCAAATATATATCCAACGCAGAATAATCAATATACGTACATCATTTATATATATAATATCCAACACTAACTTTCTGCACTACATACCGAATTAATTTTTACCATGTCTTCAACTTATTCCCTTCTCGTCAGCCTCACATAGAACCCTTCTCTTTCTTGTTGTTGCTCCCTCTGTCTGTCTGTCTGTCTCTCTCTCTCTCTCTCGCGCCCCATCTCTAACGGCTCTCGTTGAGCAGAGTCATTTTTTCTCAATTATTTTCTGTGTTTGTTTCTCTGCTCTTAGTCTGATACTGCTTCTGTTTGCTCTCTGCATCGAAATTCCATGGGATTCAGTGCGGCACACCCTTGCTGATTAGCATGAGAGTGACGTCTTATTTACCCCTTTTCGGCAGTACCTTTTTCTCTCACACCTTTCCCTGAAAACAAAACTGAGAGACCCCAAAGAAACTGCAGAGAGATCATGGACGACGGCTTCTCTAACATCTTCGAAGACAGAGACTTGGACTGGGGTGGAGACGATCTGCTTGCCATATTGGACTCGCTCGAGGACTTCACCAATTTCCCTCCCGTTGAAGAGTCCCTTACCGCCGTTACCTCAAAAGACAGTAATAACGACGAAACCACAAGCGCTCTCCAATCTGATTCATTGACTGCAACCAGAACCAAGAGACAGAAGCTTTCTGAGTCATCTGAAGAACCTAAGATATCTCACATCACTGTGGAGCGCAACCGAAGAAAGCAAATGAACGAGCACTTGTCTGTCTTGAGATCCCTAATGCCTAGCTTCTATGTCAAACGAGTGAGTCTTCCTTAACTCTTATTTCCTTCCACCTTCTTTAATACAATGCACAGTGAAGTAAATAACTTACTACTTCCATGTACCTGGGCTGTTAATTAATTAGGGTGATCAGGCATCAATAATAGGAGGGGTGGTAGAGTACATCAACGAATTGCAGCAACTTCTGCAATCCCTAGAGGCCAAGAAACAGAGAAAGGTATATAACGAAGTTCTGAGCCCTAGGCTCGGGTCAAGCCCAAGGCTTTCTCCCAGAATGATGCCACCAGTGAGCCCTAAGCTCAATCTACCTATTAGCCCAGGCACACCACAGCCAGGGAGTCCCTACAAGCGCCAACCCAGAATGTCCACCTCTCTGGAACCTTCTCCGACATCTTCTGCTTCTTCCTCCATCAACGACAATATCAACGACCTTGTCGCAAACTCCAAGTCCTCCATTGCCGACGTCGAGGTTAAGTTCTCAGGGCCCCACGTCCTCTTGAAAACTCTATCTCCTCCAATACCTGGACAAGCCTTAAAAATCATCTCCGCTCTTGAAGATCTCGCCCTCGAAATCCTTCAGGTCACTATCACCGCTGCTGAACAAAGCGTAGTTAACTCATTCACCATCAAGGTTCGTAAATATAAAACTCAAATATCTTTCTAAAAATTATATATATGAATCATCTTCTCAATGTTCCAGATATGCATACACCTGTTAACCTTTGAATTAAAACGATATGAGTTATTGGCTCTCAAGTATGATGGTGCAATGGAAATGTTAAATGTTTTTTGACGGTGCCGAAACTGTGCAGTACATTATTAACAAGGCACACTGATTTCTTAACACTGTATTATTTACCGCATGTGCTGGGGTATAACGAATTGTGATGACACCTCGCGGGCGCTGTCTTTATTTTTGAGTAAACTATATATATACACCCATATAAACACAAGTTGCATACAAGTCAACACAAAACTCTTTTCACGTACTTACCTAAGTTTGCGTAAAATTACTCTCTCAGTTTCCCAAACGCGCGTGAACGTTAGATCAAACGGTCATTTTTACAGCTATATATGTCGTTGTGTTTTAAATACTGATGCAGAATTCACCTCTCCAAACTTTTGCCACCCAAAAATACTTATACTTATGGCATTATTAAGTATGTTAATTATGAATATTTGATTCTTATTATGCAGATTGGAGTTGAATGTCAGCTCAGCGCTGAGGACCTGGCACAACAAGTGCAGCAAACTTTCTCGCCACCACAAAATGGGCTTCTCTCATGACTTCTTAGGGCAATAAGGCAACACACGGTGTTCTACATACAAACTCGTTAATAGTACTAAATAAATTTTAAATGTAGGGTTTATCAATTTTTTCATGTATTTAAAATTTATTTATTATTACTTAACGAGTTTGTAGTGTTTGATATTATTACATTTTAGCTAGTCAGTCACATCCTCTCACTGGATCAATGGTAGTGCGTATATATAGATAGCTGCACAGCCATTTACTAGCATTATTTTTCTCGTAATTGGTCAAGGTAGTGCGTTAGATAGAGTTCTTGTAATTGACTTGTGTCAAGTTTTATATTTAGTTTATGAATTCAATGTCCATTTCATTCCCACATATGAGATCAAGCAAATTCTATTCATATTTTAGAGAGAGAGAGAGAAATTGGAGAGGGGAAATGATGATCCATGTCGCTACGTCAAAGGAGAGAATTGGTTGTCTTCCAAAATGGAAGCCTTCAACTTTGATAATCCTGCATCTGCTAGACAGTGTATGAATATTCATAAAAATTATTTATCCATTTGAATACAAGAATAGATAAAAGTTACGGGTTTGGGAATCTTTTCAGATACTTTTAAAGATCAAAATATGGATCTTTGTAGTGTGATAACCTGTTCTTAAACATAACATCAATATTTAATATGTTAAAAAGAAAATGGGAAGGGGAAAATCAATTCTCAGAATGAGCCAACCATATCAATAAATACTGCTCATTGAATTGTACGCGCATACAACTACTATTTTACATTGTTCAAAATACTGAAACTGGTCACCACCTTCTTTTTCAATAAAATAAATGCTGGATCTCCGTCACTATCTCTCCCGAAGCCACAAATCTCTATCTATGCAGTCCTTTAAAATGACCCACCATTTTCACCTAAAAAAAATAAAATAAAATGACCCACCATATTTCTCCATCAAATTGTTTGAGAAAGCTACATCTGGGGAATGGCCTCTTTTATTTACTTGGATGACCCACTAACCTAATTTTCACCGTTACTGAGCTATGCCATTTTAGATCATTTCATTATGATTTAAAGAACATTAATTTAAGAGGAGAACAAAAGATAGTCAGCAAATAATTCCACCGCTTCAGCAAAGCTATCTCCCAATCGTCATTTTTTGGAGGAACCAAGATAGCCGAGGAGGGATAGTCTGGATGGAGTATTGAGATTTGATGTGAGCCCAAATTGATGAAAATCATTTTGGGCCTGAAAGAGTGGGCCGATGGCAGCATTTAGGTTTTTTCGTCTCGTTGCTTACTTAACGGGCCTATACGGGCCATCTCGCATACCCGAACGACCGCCTCTTAATAAAAGGCGGTCTCTGATCCAGCTATGGTTATTTTGTTCTTCAATCAGAGAAGAATATTGTTTTGCTGTTACAGGCTCTGTATCTTTAAGCGGCTAGTGGGAGAATCCTCCTTAAAACTTGATCAAATTAAATGAGGATCTGTATTCCCTGCCAGTTAATTTCCCTTTGCTTATGGCCTCGGCCTTCTTCTATACCAAAAAAAGAGAAAAAGGCAGTTCTATGAGCAGGTTTAAGTCTCCCCGCATGCTCGAACTAAAATTGAATATTCTTTTCTTAATTATGATCCATTGTTGCAAAAAAAGTTAATGCACCGCTGGTTCACTACTCTTCCTCGTAGAAAAACATATATGGTAGCCAACCCAATTTAACTGTTAGATTGTTAGCTTCTCAGAAGGCCATGGACAAGAAAAAGCTCTGTAATTAATTGAATGATTCAATCAAACGATTTTGAGTTTTGACTGGCCCATCTATACGGTACAAGTGATCAAGACACATGTATATCTAAAGAAATGCTGTCACTTCTCCTCCTTCTAGAAACAAAAACAAATGCTTGTTGCTTCATTTATTGTGCTTATTGTACATGCTACGGTTTAGTTATTCTGAATATCCAAAATGTTATTAGAAGAATCGCTGGTTATCAAAGGTGAAGTTGTGTCCGTCATATCCGAAGTGATCAAATGGAAGGTCTAAACCAACGGTTGGGGAGTTTGCGGCTGAAGTAACGGCCGAGATTATGTCGTTGCTCTCAGACCCAGAAGTTGCCATATTCGGCATCTCAGCCAACATGTTATTGACTGAAAAGTAGGTTACTGGTGATGTAGCTGGGGACATGTAGGAAGGATAAGAGGATAGATTATCGGCAAAATTGCTGTCCAGCATGGGGCTTGTAAACTTTTGGGTTTCGTGATTCAAAATGGAGGAGGTTGAAGCTAAAATAGGTGAGGTAAACGATGACTGCTCGGGGTCGGGGGCATCTAGGTTGTCGGTTTGAACTCTCAGCCCAGCTCGAAGGTTCATAAGCAGTTGTTCCTGCGATTGTTGCTGAGGATCTGCAGCGTTTGGATTCATCATCAGTTCATGGGTTTCTTGAGTGCCAGATGGAGGAACCGCATTGGATGATGACTGTGCACTACAGGTGTGCTTTCCTCTGTAGGTGATTTCAAATATGTTGGGGTCTTCGTCAGATCTTTGCACTTGCTTCGTGGCCAGGCATCCTTGAACATTTCTATGGGTGCATCTGTAGTAGCCTCTGCATTTACACCAAACGCAGCAGCACAATTATTAGCCACAAATGACCCGTATATAGTTTATCAATAAGTAAGCCTTCACAAACAGATTATATCTATATATACATGTATACCTGGGAAACCTGGCTCCCAGAATCTCTTTCTGACCGTATTTTCTCCAGCTATATCCATCGTCAAGAGTCCCTTCCACTCCCATCCCTGGGCAAACTCTAATCTGTCTTGTCCACCTGGGCATGCTCCTTCTGCCATAGATAGGAGGAAGAAATTCATATCAGAAAAAATTGACAGCACCGGGCCTTTAACTTGGGAGATACATACATACATATACATATATGTTAACATTATATATGTACCTCTTTTTGGAGGCGTTTTGGTCTTGGAAATCCCTGTCAGAGTCTTCGCTGCGAGGACTACCACTAAAAGGTGGTGACTCAGAAGTTGGGATTGAAACCCGAGTGGGGTGTGATGCTTCAGCCGCCGACGAGCCACCGATATTGGAGCTTACTGTTGCGAGTGCCTTCTCAAAAGCGGCTATGATTCTCTGGATCAAGAACTGGCGGGTTTCCTGGGAGGAAGACGGCGCTTGGAGGCACATCTGGAGTCGCCTTGCCAGATCCCTGCCTTGTACCAGCTCGTTGATAAGCCTGCTCTCCCACTCTCCCATGTTGACCCAGTAATCCTAGCCAGTGCACCTCACTTAGCTTGGGCAGCAATAGACTTTGTATAGTTATTGGTGTGGAAGGTTCGGTGTGGGAAGAATTTGAACGTCGACAGACTCAGGGCTTTTGCAGACAAATGTCAGAGAGAAGGCCAGAACAGGGGATGAACAGAGACAAAGCCTAAAGATATATATAACCTACAACATGTGAAACTCAGGAAGATGATGATGATGATAAGATTAAGGAGGTGAGGGAGGGAGGAGAGTGTGGGAATGAGATTTTAAAGGAAAAGGTTTTAGAGAGAGAATGAGGAGGATGGAAAGTTTGACTGAGAAAATGGGAGGGTTGAAATTCAAAAGGGAGGAGGGGAGACTGGTCTATGGTCATAGAAAATTAGAGCGGGGTTCAAAGGATGAGGGATGTGGGAAGTCTAATTGCTGACCACTTCCATGCACAAAGCTTCCATGTGATTGACCCCTTCAAAATTTAATAGTAAGTGACAGAGCACAGAAAAGGGAGACAGTAGGAGTGAAGGAAAGACCAAGAGGGGGAATCTTCGGAATAAAAAACCCCCCATTACGCGTCTCTCCTGTTTCTGCACTTGCAAGGTCCAACGTGCCTGTCCCTCCATACGACAAGCCTGTGACGTTTCCCTCCCACGTCTGCTCCCGTCATCATCTTCCCTGCTGTACATTTTTGTTGGCTTTTGGCAGCAATTTTTTTGGGTTTAAGATACATTTTGGATATAAAATTTTATCAGTTTACATACTTTAGTGTTTAGTAACTGTTTCTTTTAAAATACAGTTTGAGAAAAAACTCTTTTTTGATAAAATAAATTTACTCTAAATCCAACTTTTATCCAAATATAAATGTATTCTCCTGATTTCTAATGGACACTTTGTTTCACCTTTCTATCTTGTACATCCACCATCTCCTCCTGCACTTCCATGCCTTTAGTAACTTCAACAGCTCATTTCGTGATGCACTAATATTCCAATCTTTAATGAAAGGAACGCTCGTATTCAGTATTTAATATTTGACAATAGCTTTTGTCGGGGAATACATGTAGCTAGTAAGGAAAAAAAACTTCAATTACTCGGTATGTTATAGATAAAAAATGAACTTCAGAAAGAGTTGAGCTGGATTGCTCGCTCTGGCCTTATATGTGATATGATTTCATTATTTCTACACAACGGATTGATCACATCGTTTTTGTTAATTTAATACATGAAGTGTATTCACCGAAAATATCCTGATTGATGCCTTTTCTTCTTCTGGTAAATTAGAGATTAGAAGTTATTAATAGTAATAACGTTTAATAATGTACTGATATACCTATTATAAGAATTGAATCTCATTGGTATTTAGTATTTACAGATTTCCTGGTTTCTTCTTTTTGTGCGCAATACAGTGTGTCATGCATTAATATTTTTTGTTTTCAATCAGTATTACTAGCATTTGTTATACACCTTATTAATTAGACCTTGATCGTATTAGCTAGATAATGAGTTTTAAGTAGTATTGCATGTTACTTAAGAAATAAAAAACACTGCTGAATATATGTAAACAATGTATGTCTGTCATATATTCGCATAGTTTAAATGTAAAAACAAATGGATCGATGATCAGTGTCTTATAATCGCGAAGGAGTGTCATTCCTTGAGAATCTTAAAGTAGAGAGAACTTTGCTTATGGCTAACTAGGACAGGAAGGAATTCACATTAATTAATTCTGTGTTTAGCAGTATTATAATGTAATGAGCATATGGGGCCTGGGGGGGGTTGACGATTGATTGCTTGTTGTTGAATAATCAGAACAAGTGTTAAATTGACAAAAGAAATCGCGCCACGTGAAACACTGATGATCCGATACAGTGCATCATCGTCACTTTCAACCTAGAATTGAATTGACTGCAGCTTCCTAGATATCTCCCCCCCTTGGTTTTTTCAAAGTGTTCTTCCAGAAGGGTTTAAATATGAAACAACATGGGTGAATCGGATATAAGAATCCAATGTGTTGCGCCCAGTGGTCGTTGTTAATTAGTGACTAATTAATTAAGGCTTTCTTAATTTGCTTGTTGCTCCCCCCCTACAGTATACACGCACATCCATCTCACAACTAACAGCTCCCAACACGAATGAACTTCTTTTGACTTCTCAATACTGTTTAAATATATTTACAAATATAAAATTAATTAACCTTGAATCTGAACCACTTCAACGATCAATCCTTCAACGTTTGGACCATTTCAGAAGCAAAAGATTAATTGTTAAAACCGGTACTAACATTTTGACACTAAACAAGGTGCAAGCCATTTTGCAAGCAGCAAGTTAGAATTAAGCGTTTTCTTATATTTTTAGTCTCGCAATAACAAATTTAAAAAGAAAAGTTAAATTGCCAGCATGGTTTATATTTTGTGGAAGATGTTACTTATTTTGCAACGTGAACAACCAAATTTTAAATTTTTATTATTTAAGTATTTGATAATAGTGCCATTTGGCAAATTGCCATAAGAATTTATAACCACGTTCAACAGTATTTTTCCGTAAAACGAGATAATATCCTCCACATATTTATATCGGCTTGTGTAAAAGTACTCATAAGTACTTCTCCACCGTTTTGTCGAACGGAGCCAATATCTCATCAAATTACCTAGGATAGATGTGTTAGGCAAAAAGGAACAAAGAAAAGCTGAATTGGGGGGTTTGGTATGAACAAAAGGGATGAGTCAAGCCGCAATATTATCATGGCCCATTCCGAGGCCTTTCGCATAAGGCCATGGCGTGTGTTCTAGGTTAAGCGACCGAACAAACACAACACCCAACACGAAGGTTCCGCAGCCCTTGACTGAATCAAAGGGCTCCTCCGTCATTTCACCCTTTAAATTGTTCGCATCTACGTTGCTTGCCCGTCGTCTCATGTTTTTCCAACGTGTTTGTTTACAGTAAGGATATTGGAGGCCATGCTCATAGAAGTAACAGCAGTTCAGGATGAATATTTTAGGGAAACCAGAGAAGAACGAGAGAGGGGAAATTATCTCATTTTAATCGGATCTAATTAAAAAATATCGCGTGGTTGGATTATTTCATCAAAGAAGTTCATGAAATTAGCTTTCGATCCTTTACAACACCAACATATATACCATAAAAGTAAGCCGTGTACCGTTTTAATAGGGTCCATTTTTTCCCTAATAACATGATTTATGGGTTTGTTTGATGGAGCGTTTGGAAAAGTCAAACACATGTTGATGAATGTTTTTCCGCAAAACGAAATAATCTACTTCACATATTTATCTCGACTTACGTAAAAGTATTTTTTTACCGTGTTATCAAAGGAAAACTTTACAGTTTTAATGGGAAGAGACCGAGTGTGAGGGGAGAGGATTCAAATAAAACAAATGAATGATTTAAATAAAAGGAACAATGAGATATATACCTAAATGAGATGAGATTTCAGCCGATG
>JANTPZ010090624.1:0-25966 GCA_025593235.1 Vachellia pachyceras | reverse complement strand
AGATAACGTCATGCCGACATCACACAAACATATCAGAGACACGCAGACACAGATGATTCTGTTCTGTAAAAGCGCTATCATGGAAATCACAGCTTTCTAAAAGCATAAGAAACAGAGATTTTATTAGGATTTGATTTTAAAGAGAGACAGATTATATGAATCGAGTATAGGGAGGACGAAGAAGACGACGAGATCGATGGTACCTTATACCTGGTGACGAGGTTTTTCCACTTGCACTTGCACTGCTCTGGGCTTCGGAAGTAACCCTTATCGCTCATAGAGTTAGAGATGAGTTGCCATAGCCGCTTGTTCCTCTTGGTCTCCATGAAATTCTGATCCAGCTCCGCTCGAATCGCCAGAAACTCCTTCGTCTCCTGGAGGCTCCACTGAGGCAACCTGTCAACAACGACGCCGCCGCCACTCACATCAACGTTGCTCATGGGAACACCACCATGAGGCTGAGGAAGATGATGTTGCTGCTGGGGATGAAGAAGACTATGATGATGATGAAGATGAATCTGATCCATACAGTAGTGATCGGTTCGAGATTATTGTTGTTGATCCGAATGGGAGAGAAGGTTTTTTTGTTTGGGGGTTGGAAGAGGGAGGGAGAGATGTGTGTGTGTTTTTGTGAACAAGGAAGGAAAATTGAAGGGTGGTGATAGAGAAGTGTGAACCGGCAGGTGTGGATCGTGTAAAGAAGAAAACCGCATGAGGACGACATAATATTTTCTTTTCTCTTTCTTTTTTTCCTAATTAGGTGTCAAATTCAAGATCAGTTTCTCCATTATTGTTAGTATTATCCTTTCATTTCCTTCCCTCTTATTTCAAGAAAAAAATTCCAAAACTTTTTTTTTATGACCATATAATTTCAGTATTTCACATCATCTTTGTTTCTTTATATTATTAATTATAATTAAATATGCATATATAAAGATATTAAGATTATTTGCTACCGAAGAGCTATGAGCCTATAACTGTATATATTGATTTATTTTATTTCTTAAACTGTATGCTATATATATATATATATATCTCTCCAGGCATTGCTTCGGTGTGTTATATTCTAAATTATTGTGTCGCGTGTGGCTGCTTTTTTCCCCCTTTTTTGATGTTGGTTTGTGTTGTGTATATATAAGGGAAATTTATTGGGAGGTCTCAAATAAGGAATTTATTTAATGAATGGTTCCAATTTTGAAAATATTTATCAAAAGGTCACATTGACAATATGAGGTATTGTCAATACAGCGCATGATGTTATCAATGCATAGGATCTCATGTTGTCAATGGGACCTTTTGATAATTATTTTTAAAATTGGGACCATTCATTAAATAAGTTCCTTATTTGGGATCTCCCAATAAATTTCCCAATATCTAACGATGGGACCTATTAAAACAATAAAATAAATATTTTTTAAAAATAATACGAACAAATATAAGACACTTGGTCCAACTGGCAATATATATTCAATAAACCCCCTATCACATGACTCGTATATATTGGCTTACATATGTAAATTGGAGTAAATATAGTAGTAAGCTGTTATTTTTTTTATGTGAAAAGGTCAATTATGTAGAATGGAACAAATTGGTATACAATTAAATAATAGTGTCAAGGGATGTGAAATTAATAAAACCTCTTTTTTACCAATGAAATGAGAGAGTACCTAGAAAACAGATTCAATTTCTTGTTTGGGAACTCTTTTTTCCCAACAGTATACATAAGTCAAGATAAAACCATATTGAAATTTATAAAATCACCTTAAAAGCCGTAACTCCTTTCTTTCAACGGAGTTCCCAAACACACACTAAAGTATCCTTTGAAATTAAAATGAACATGAAGATAATTAAGCAAGTGTTTCTTGTATATGATAGGCGTTGATATGTTTTAAATATGTAGAACATGTGAGGGAATGTGAATAACTAAGGGGAGGATATAATAAATGTGATCGACAAAGTTACCTACCAGTACAATTATATGTATAATTAAAATAATAATTCTGATATTTAATATAAAAGTTAGTTAATTTGTTGAGGAGATTAAAAAAGTTAAATA
The DNA here is from genome assembly GCA_025593235.1 of Vachellia pachyceras. Classification (NCBI taxonomy): domain Eukaryota; kingdom Viridiplantae; phylum Streptophyta; class Magnoliopsida; order Fabales; family Fabaceae; genus Vachellia; species Vachellia pachyceras. The sequence goes on along the minus strand of JANTPZ010090624.1, from coordinate 23,910 downwards.
TACTTTTTGATATTATTTATATTTATTATTTTACTCGAAGGATTAATAAATGTCTGGTAAAAAATAATAATAAATGTAGGATAATATTAATAATGATGTAGGAAAATGGAGGGGAATCGCAATCCCATCCACCTATCGACGCGGAAACTTTTTTCGGCGATGGGTTTGCCTCTTAACTTTTTGGAGGCATTCCCATTGCGTATCCATGACGTCACGCTGATGACAACATATACATTATTATTGGATCATTCTTATTCTTAATAAAATAGTAATACATTTTTTTTATTTTTCAATGGGGAATTGTTGAATGATGCAGCAGCAATATATCCAGTAATTTCCTTTTATTTTATTATTGTTTTCACATATTATGTGCCTATTTAGATTAATGGTATAAATGATTTGCGGTTTACGAAATAAGTATACAATAAATTACTGAAGTTAAATAAATTATTTAAAATTATTTATTTATTATTTAATATTAAGGATTTTAAATAAATTATTTAAAATTATTTATTTATATCTATAATTGGATTATATATTTACTACATTCGTTCCTTAGTATAAGAGTTAATTGACTTCTGTTAAGGAGGCTAAATAAATTATTTAAAGTTATTTATATTTATCATTTTTTAAATTAATTTGTCTGACTTATGAACTAATATATAAACTGAATATATACATGAATAAATACTTTAAGTAGTGTATTTAACCTTTTTAATTTCCTTAATACAAGTCAACCAGTTTTATATTAAAGAATTGTGACAATAGTTTACAAGTAGGGATAATTAGTTTAGAAAAAAATGATAAATATAAATATTTTAATTAAATGTATTTAATTTCCTTAATCTCTTTAAAAAAGTTAACTATCTCTTATGTTAATAATTGTAAGTGAAAGTGAAAATTAGTCTAGGGTCTCAAATAAGTAAGATATTTAAGGAATGGTCATATAGAGGAAAATATTGTTGGCCAAGGTGTGGCATCAATTGTTCCATGGCGGAGGCCCGGGGGCCAAGTCATAGTCGAACCATGGCGCTTGGGTGTCTGCTCTACTGTGGGTTAAGGAAATAGAGTTGCGCCTTGACTAACAGCTATAGCTTTTAGCCTAGTGGTAAGCGCTTTATCCTAACAATTGGTATCAGAGCCAAGGTCATAGGTTCGATTCCCAGCAGGACAATTGCTGAGGGGGAGATTGTTGGCCAAGGTGTGGCATCAATTGTTCTATGGCGGAGGCCCAGGGGGCCAAGTCATAGTCGAACTATGGCGCTTGGGCGTCTGCTCTACTGTGGGTTAAGGAAATAGAGTTGCGCCCTGACTAACAGCTATAGCTTTTAGCCTAGTGGTAAGCGCTTTATCCTAACAAATATTTAATGAGAGGTCCCAATTGACAACATGAGATCCTTGTATTAACAATATCATGTGCTGAGTTGACAACACCTCATGTTTTCAACGGGACCTCTCATTAAATATTTTCCTCCATTGGACCATTCTTTAAATATCTTACTTATTTATGACTTAAGAATAAATTTTTCTAGGTAAAATTATCATGTTAGCATTTATTTGGAGGAAGAGGAATCTTGTCATGGACAAAGGAATTTCAATGATTGAACTGCCATCTCTCGTGTCATTTTCTCTTGGTCATAAGTAAATAACAGTGCACCTTCCTGCAAAGATTGTCAAGTTCTTCATAAATACGATATATATATATATATATAATAAGATTATTTCTTCTTATTAGCAACTCTCATAACCAAATTAAAAAAAAAAGCATCACGTACTATTAAAAAAAACACATATTGTGTTTTCAAATCTTTCCTCAAGTAAATACATTTTATTTTATGAAAGGGAATGGATTAAATCATAATTATACATTATGTCTCTATATTTTCACCAATATATACTATCATTCATTAAAATTTGTAAATATTTTATTGTATACAAAATTTCTTATAGCCTTTTTGCCTTAATCATTTTCATCTACAACTATATTCAAACTATTCATACTTTTTACTCCAGACGGTACAACCTATAATTTGCCATGTGTAAAGACACGCTTACAAAAATACATAATGAAGAGACTGCCTTGACTTTTGTTGATAATAATAACAAATGAAATGACCATCTGTTTATAAAAGGATTCATGTTCTTCCTCTAAGGATCTTTTGATTTGGATTTGATTTGTTCAAAGTAATTTCCTTTGTGATATTTTCCCTAACTGAGATAGAAAAATATTGTCCTTTGCGATGCATATAAATAGCATAGTATACAAACACACATATACTACTAGAAAAATGCCATTCAGCAATGGAAAATTCGTAGTTAAATGGTTATTTTCCGTCGCTAAAACGAGGGTCGCTAATATTTTTCGTCGCTAAATAGAAATTTTCTGATAGAAAATAGGTTTTTAGCGATGGATTTTTCTATTGTTGGAAAAGGAAGATAATGAAATTGCCCCAGTCATTTTTACCCTTATTTATAGATTTATCTAACATGTGAATGAATACTACGTACGGTGAATTACTTTTGTTTTATTTGTATCTCAGAGGAATGCATGATTTCTTTTATCATGCTATACTTAGATATATATATATATATGAATATCATCTTTGACTATAATCCAAAATCTTTTTCTGCTTCATATTATTTTAAATAATACTGATTCATCTTTAACTTTCTATTGAATTGGTGTGAGCATGAAATATATTAAAGAAAACATAAACACTCCTAATTAACTGATATATAGAAAAATCAAAAATTAAAAAAGAAGAGGAAGAAGAATGGGACAGAAGAATGGTGTTTTGCCGCGTGAGAGTGACAGAAGAATGGGATGCTGACGGAGGCTGTAAACCAATATGCATTAGCTGCCAAACTTCTGTTTGCATTTGAAAGCCTAATGGATTTGAATTTTTTTAAAAAATTGGGATTTAGTAATTATATCTAACGCTAATACAATCATGTATCCATTAAATTTATCCTCATTTTAATTTTGGTTTATCAAATTCAAGATAAATATTTTTATCATTAAGTTTTATTTTATTTAAAATATTGGTTTTTAAAATTTAATAGAAATTTTAGACCATTTTATCTTTTTAAAAAATAAATACACTGATTTTAAATTTAAAAATCCAAACTAAACTAAAACGAGGGTAATAAAAATGGCGGTGATGTTGAAGAATGAATTTTAAATGCGTTTGTTTAAATAAAATTTTCAAAAATTTCATTAACTGACAATATTTTTTTATAAAATAAGATAATTTTCTTTACATATTTACTTTGACTTACATAAAATATTTTTTTGTTGTGATTCTAAACGGACATATTATTTGTCACTTGTTGTAATTTTCCAATATTTTCAGGAGTGGGCCAGCCACAGACGCGGTATTCTGCCATCTCCCACGTGGCAGAGGGGGTCTACAGGAGTAAGTGGACCCACGAATCCGCGTCGCGGGAGACGCTTCATGCAATCACGTGCATCCTCTGCATCCAATCATAACAAACCACGTGGCCTAAGATTAGAGCCCGAGGGCTAGGAGCTGGAGACATGGACAGCTATATTGCGGACGAGAGCACTGAAAATAACTCTCAACGTGAAACGGGAGTGGGCGGCATTTTAAACCCACGGAAGAAATTTTCCTGTCTTGACCCGTCCATTGGAATTTTGCCTAACATAAATTGTTAAATATATTAATTATTTTAATTCTTTAAGAAGTTAGTAACATATTAAATGCTTAATGATGTGCAACATGGAATTTATGTGCATGTGTTGCGGGGTATGAAAATGTTGTTGCAGATAATAACCCAAAAGCACATATATTATAAAACAGTTCAAAGATTACATTTTCAAAAATTCCAATTTGATTAAAAAACCCCTTCTGAAATATATGTATGATCCCTTTATATTATTATAATATTATGTAACTTTTAGAATAACTATGTAACATGTGAGCGTATTTTTTTTATCGTTTAATGCTTTTATAAAAAAGGACAATTCGAAGGGTATGAACTAAAGACAGCGATTGTCATTTTCATTACCAAAGTTATAATAATTTATTAGCTCACTGCCAAATTGTGAGGTTGCGTAGCTTGTATTTGATGTATTTTTTTGGGACAATTATCCAGAGGTCCCAATCAACAGAATTAACCATAAAATAGTTATAAAGATTCACAAAATTACCATGAGGTCTCAGGAGTAGCTGTTGAGGTATGAAGATTAGTAAGGTTGTTAATGACAATTTCATCAGCTACTCCTGAGACCTTATGGTAATTTTATGAATCTTTGGAACTGTTTTATAGTTAATTCTGTTGTTTGGGACATCTGGGTAATTTGCCCTATTTTTATGTAAAAATCTTTTCTCAAATGAACATTTGTATGTGATTAATTCCATTAAAAATATCTTAAAAGTTCGAGATCATGTCGTGCAAGTTTGAACTAGTCAATATATTGCAAACAATAAAATTAAATCCTTTTTTGTCTTATTAATTTCGTTCACACCATAAAAGAAAATTGATTTTCAAACGTTCGATTTGTTTGAAGTAGATTAAGTTGGACATTTTATGCGTGAAAGGATAAAAACTGAAGAATGCATGCGATGCACAATTTAGGAATAAAGTAATGCTTTTATTGTGTGAAATTAAATATATAAAAAATATGTTAAATGGAAACATTTGTTGAATGGTATTAAATACATTCGTTGAATGTATTTACTTTCCAATGGGGGATTTTGTGGATGCAAAAAATGGATATAAAGATTCTTGGTGTCACTACTACAGAATATACTTTTTACTACTGAAATTCGCGTTCTTTTTTCAAAAAAGGAAGTAAAAAATAAAGGCAGTGGCATTTTTAAAATTATAAGAAGGTTTTAGACGCTCTATCTCTAATATAGGGTGCCTAAAGATGCATTTAGGCGTCCTATGCGGATATAGGGCGCCTAAAGGGAACTTTGGACGCTTTATATCTGACATAGGGTGCATAAACATTATACTTTTTACGCCCTATATTACATATAGGGCGCTAAAAGTCTGCTTTTACGCCGATAAAGGGCGATACAATCTTTTTCTTTTATTTAATTAAGGACTTTAGGCACCTTATCTTAAAGATAGGGCGCCTAAGGCCTTCTTTTTAAATTTAGATCAGGAGCCTCCTCAATGAGCTCCTCCACCTAACCGCTTCTCGATCATTTCCCAATCCTCCTCTTCTTGGCAAAACTTAAGCCTCTGACGTATGAAGAAAACTTGCAACGTTGGGGTTTTGCTTTTTTAACTTTTTGTGTGCTGTTTGCCTTCTTTTTGTGTGATGTTTGTCTGGAATCAATGAAGAAAACTTGCAACGTTGTGCAAACATTTTCGTCTTGAATCAGTGAAGAAAACTTGCAAGAATGGAGACGAGGAGTTGCATAGCAGGAGCAGAGAGGCAAAGAACATGTGAAGCTCTAGTTTTTATAACTTTTCTGTTGTTTGTATGTTTATCCTGGTTTTGAATTTATAGTTTTTTTTGTTTTTGTGTGAGGAATCTCTGAGAGATTATAATCACAGTAACCCTCGATTTTTTTTTTTTTGGTTTCAGCATCTTCTATGGATGGATGAGAAGGCATAAAGGTATGGGAATGAAGAGTGATGGTGGAGGAGGAGAGATTGTTCAAGTTCAAGGAGGCCACATTGTTCATCCACCGGTCGGAAAGATCGTCACAGTAAGGTTTATAGCTTTCTTCCCTGTGAGTTCTGTAGCTTCCTCCATCAATTTCCAGGGCTTTCCAAGTTTGATTCTGGTTTGCTTTCTAGTTTGATTTTTGCGTTCTTTTTTTAGATACTTCAAGTTCTCGCTCTCCGACGGCTTCTCAAGCAGTGACGCTCTCTGGTTTCCTTACTTACGATGTATAACATTTAAAAAAAAAACTTACGGTGCCCTATGTTGAAATATAGGGCGCCGTAGCTAAATTTCAAAATAGGGCGTCGTATGTTTACCTATAGCCTTTTATAATATAGGGCACCGTAAGCCCTACCTTTCTACTCCCCTCACATATACACCCGCCTGAGAAAGGGCGCCAATTGGGTTAAAAATAGGGCGTAAAAAATACTTTTTGTAGTAGTGTGTTGGTCAAGTATCATAGATGGTATGGAATTCCTGAAGAAAGATCTGCTTTGGGATGTGGGAACGGGTACTTCCATCAGAATCTGGGGAGATAATTGGCTCCCAATGCCACTTTTCTTGAAAGGGATCCTAGCAACCAAAGCTATATGATGCGATATGGAAAAGTTAGTCACCTCATTGGTTATGGCGCTTGGAATATTGCTCTGATTCGTGATTTTATACCCGGAGATATTGTTTCTGCTATCATTAAAATTCCCATACCCTCTAATGGCATATAAGACAAACTTGTATGGACTAGAGCAGAAGATGGGGAATATACTTAAAATTGGTCTATAAAAAAAAGAAAGAACACAACATGAATAATATTATCACATCCAGCTCGTCTTGTAATCTTTTTTCACTAGATTGGAAGCTCATCCGGAGACTTAACATACTCCCGTGTATTTAGCATTTCATCCGGAGAGTGTTCAGTAAAGCAATAGCAACTAAGGAAGCTTTATTTAGGCCTAAGAGGGCTCTTACCCCATACTGTCCTATTTGTGAAGATGAGGAGGAAACCCTAGAACACTTCTTCTATTATCCCTGGACCCGCTGTGTATGGTTTGGCAGTAGCCTCAGAGTGAAGATAGAATATTGCCCAAGTTTGCTGGATATTATGACTCATTTGGAAACAAAGAAATGGTATGATTTTCAACCATATTGAACCCTACCCAATTGATGTGATAAAACTAACTGTCAGATCAAATAATGAATATTGGACTCATGTGTGGTGTCCTCTACCCCAGTTCATGAAAATACTTGTAGCCATATCCATTAGAATCCTCCTTCAAGTAGCTTTATAAAAATTAACAGTGATGGTGCTTATAAAGCAATTAGTGAGCAAGCAACTCTAAGAATCATATGCAGAGATGAGTTTGGTGACTTTAAATGGGGTTCTGTGGATAAGATAAAATTCATTTCAGCTTTTATGACAGAAGCACTAGCCTTGAAATGTGGACTAATCTTATCTACAAACCTAGGACATAATAAAGTAATATTTAAAACTAACTCTCAATTACTGCATAAATGTGTGAGTTTAAAGCAGCCTACTCCATGTGATCGAAAGAGTCGAAGTACTGTTCAGGATATAATATATCTCCTAGCATCACAGGTTGAATTCTCTCTATCTTTTTCTCCTAGACAAGGAAATGTTGTAGCATATCTTCATGCAGTAGAGGCTTATGAGGGAGTGTGCCCTTTGGGGTGGGTGTTACAACCACCACTCTCCTTGTTAGCTATTTTGACTTTTGATGTACATGTGATTTTTGAGCCGACTGCTAATTCTTCGTCATCTTATCGTAGGATGAGTGGATGCTAATTTTGCTGCTTTATCAGCTTTTTTCCCTTTCATTTCTCTTCCTTTAGACCTATCTAAAATTTCTTTATTATGTTGTTCCTATTTTACTACTGTCAATTGTTGGATAATTACTTTTGATGATAATAGAAGTACATTTTGATAAAAAAAAATGTGTTATCCTACTCACTTGTTTTAGATATTTTAATTGGATGTTGTTGGTGTTACTAGTTTATTCACTCATGATAAATATATTTTTTCGAGTTTTTGGATGATAGTCATGAGTAGCATTCACATTCATTAATTAAGAGGCGAAAAAACAAAAAATTCTTAGGGGAAAAATCTTTTAAATAATTAGTTTGTGTAACATTGATCTATGTTAAGTTTGATCGTGAATTAACTAAATATATTGAGCTTGTATGTGCACATGGCATCATCTCTCTCTTTTTTTTGTGAAGGCGCAATCTTCAATGGTAAATATCCAAATTTTGCTTACTCCTTAGGCTATACATGTTTATCACTTAACTTTTTTCCGCTCTAAATGAACATAACCATCCAAAACTCGAAAAAAATTATTGATCATAAGTGAAGAATAAATTAATAACACCCACGGTATCTAAAATAAATTCTCAAGATAATTAGATAACACATTCAACAAATAGTGATTGTATACCCACAATGCCCTGATTAGTCATGAAGTTAGAAAAATATATTTGCACAAATTGAGATAAAACTCATTTTGTATACTTGCTTCCTAAACATTAAATCACGTTGGAAAGGTAACTTTTACGGTTAATTTAAATGGGTACACTAATGAATATCTCAAGAGCATGTACTTTTTTGTTATTTTTTGCCAACACATGAGCATGTACTGATTAGAGAAATAAATTAATATAAATTATTACATTAAGTGGTTGACTTAAAATAGTGATTATACAGAGGATTTTTTTTATTTTTTATTCTTCTGTTAAACGCACCAATAATTTCTTAGATTTTTTAGATGTTAATGGTCGTAACTTGTGTGTGAAGCTACATGTTACTCCAATAAGTTAACTTCCCTCTTTTGTATATAATATTTATTAATTGCTTTTTTTATATAAAAGTATAATTGTTAAGTGTAGAGATATAATTGGGTCTTTGATTGTCTCTGAAAAAGTTGAACTTATTAATTAGCTTTGACATAGGAATCTTGAAAGGGAGAAATCAAATGTTTGAAGTCAAAGGGATCATTGTGTAATATGACTTAATTATTATGTTCTCGAATAACATTAATTTAAAATATAGCCCCAAATTGATTTTAACCTTATATATTTCCCCCACGGTTGGATTTAAAAAAAATAAGTTTGGCATACTTAAATATATTACAAAAGTAATAAATTGTGGCACAAACCAATGAATGACGACAAGTTGACAACATCTTAGATCACACCAGAGAGTGAGGGAAATAAACGACATGACGTTTTAATCCAGTATCTTTACATTGTGCTATTAATTACTATGCATATCAATAAAAAATAATATTGGAGAAGAAATTTGAAATTAGCTCAAATTAATGGTAAGTGTTTGATAGAGTGTAATTAGAGTTCAAGGACTTGAACGCTGATGATCCGACCAAAAATTAATACTATTGAATAATTTTTTTAACTTTTGAATCAAGTCATCTAATGAAATTTCTAAAGAATATGTAAGCCACATCATGATTTTTAGGATAGCTGAATAAGGAGATGGCATATTTTCAATAACTTCAGAAAAAATTACCAGTATGCTGCAATTAAAATCCATATTTAATTTTTTCACATTTTAAATTCTATTTTTATAAAATACTAAACGCAACCCATTTACTATATGTTTGGGCCATTGATGTATTACATCTTTCGGGCCATTCAAATAGCCCGCAAAAAAACACTTCCCCCAAACACTCATATCATGGGCCTTCTTCTCAGTCCAAGTTTGCCCTCTTCGAACAAAAATAACAATAATATATTTGTCGACTCGATCGGGTCTAATGGAATAAACTAGCTCCTACTGTGACGAATTAATATTTGAATTTCTATTAAAAAATTAATTAAGTCCCGTTTGAAATTATGGATCGGAGCCATTTCTTACATTTATTAACTATCTCTTTCATTTGATTTAAATTTGGTGCATTTCCTATATTATGAATTAACATCCCATACATACATCTTTTTTTTTTTTTTATCATCTACATCTTTTTAACAATAACAAAAAAATATGAGTGTGGTACGCCTTATATTAACGGTTTATACATTATTTCAGTTTGAATAATATTAAAACATTCTCAAATGTAAATAACATGTGTCTTACTACTATGACCAATAAATAACATGTATATAATTAATCATAAATGGATATGAGTCTATAAGGAGCATTTAAGAATAAGAATTCTTCTTCTGTATGATTCTGGGTTTGTTTGGGTGTCCGTTAGGAGAAAGGAGTTTACAGATTCTAAAAAGAATTTACGAATTTTAAGATGATTTTGATGGATTTCAAAATGATTTTATCTTGATTTAAAGGTACTGTTGGGAAGAAATTCTTTCTAAATATACATATATCATTAGTACTTTTGCATGAAAAAACATTTAAATATTGCTGCATTTATGGCAACAAATAAACTAACAGAACAACTAAATAATATATTTTATTGAAAAAAAAAAGACGGCTTCTTCTCTGAGTTCGCACGCCATTCCTCGTCCGCCCCGTTCCGGCCGAGCGCACAGCCGACAAGCCGCTCACGGGGCCGTAAATAAAGAAGACGATTTAATATTTTTATATATTAAAAATTAAAAATAATTGAGACAATTCAACAAAAAAGACTGAAAAAGTGAAATAAATAATAATTACCCAAAAGACGAGCTCTTTGCTAAAAAAGCACCCCAGCCGTTACCGTACACCCTCACTGATTTCACTGTCACCCCTCTTCTTCCGCCCCCTCTCTTTATCGCCACCCCTTCTCTGGCTTCGATATCACAGTACCCACTAGAACCTGTTTCCCCTCTCACTCTGGGTTAGCCGGTTAGGGTTTCTGCATTATCATGTGAAATCCTAGATGCTGTAATCTCTTGCTGCTTTGGAAGATCGAGTGTTGGTGGCTGTGGTCGTGTTGGGATGGGAAATTGTTGCAGATCTCCGGCTGCTGTTGCTAGGGAGGATGTTAAATCCAACTTCTCCGGTCACGACCACGGCAAGAGGGATTCCAACGCCGCCAAGAAGAATCGGGTTACTGTTCTAACCGACGTGCCCAAGGAGAACATAGAGGAGAAGTACTTGGTCGATCGGGAGCTTGGTCGAGGTGAGTTTGGGGTGACTTATCTCTGTATTGAGCGCGAAACTAGGGAGCTACTGGCCTGCAAGAGCATTTCCAAGCGGAAACTGAGGACTGCGGTGGACATTGAGGATGTTAGGCGTGAGGTGGCCATTATGAAGCACTTGCCCAAGAGTTCCAGCATTGTAAGCTTGAAGGAAGCTTGTGAGGACGACAATGCCGTGCATTTGGTCATGGAATTGTGCGAAGGTGGTGAGCTGTTTGATCGCATTGTGGCACGTGGCCATTATACTGAACGAGCTGCTGCTGCCGTCACAAGGACGATTGTGGAAGTTGTACAACTTTGTCACAAACATGGGGTTATTCATAGGGACTTGAAGCCGGAGAATTTTTTGTTCTCCAATAAGAAGGAGAATTCACCTCTGAAGGCTATCGATTTTGGCCTGTCTATATTCTTCAAGCCAGGTAATAATTTTAATACCGAAGTGTAGTTGGTTAACGTACCTTGTGGAGATTTGTACCTCAGGTGTGCGAAGCTAGGATTATTGAATTGTGAAAATTTTCACATATCGTGATACTACCGGTTGTTATGGCTCAATTTTGTCTTGGACGAGGGGTTGGAGGGTTTGTGGAGAGGATTAGTTAATACTATTGAACATCGCAGACAGTTCCTTGAAAGGCGCCCTGCCTTTGTTATATCATTGATATTATTGTTGTGTAGATTTTGTTCTTTTGGACAACTCTGTTAGAGGATTACTGTTCTTGGGATGCTTATGATCCCTAGTTAGGTGGTCGCTGCAGTGAATTTCTTTGCTATCCATTACCCCCTTATACCTGCAGAAAAGTTGGGTTACAATATGCCCCTTATCTTTGGCTGTTGAAGTCAGTGGAGTTAGCTACAGAAGAATGACGCTATTTCTGTCTATCCAAGTCTTGACCCTCTAAAGTAAGAATAATTGATAATTGATAACGTTTATATAGGTTGTAGTTACAGAATAATTGATCATTGATAATTTTATATACAGTAAGTAGTTAGAGAATGTTGGAATTGTAAGTATGAAATAATCTAGAAAAACCTAGTTAGTATCATTAATGTGCAGGACTTCTGAAATTTGACTAAAATCTCTTGAACTCTTCTAATTCAAGTCCTTAGCGGAGAGACTCAATGGCCATCCTTATGCCTTGCAAATATGTGCTCCCTATCTCAGAGATGAAGCTTGGCTCTGGTCATGCTAATTTGATATACTCTTGTCCTAATCAGCCAACAAGATTCAAATTCTCCATTCTTCTAAGAACTGCCTAAACTTTTGAGCTCCTTCATTTTATATTTTCAAAAATAAAAAACTGCGCCAACGGGGTCCTCACATAGGTCCCTTGTAAAATCAAAATTAGAAATGTATAGTCAACCTTAGATCTGAATTAATGCTGATGGTGGAAGATCATCAAACTGTTAGCGTGTTGGTTGCATGCTGTAGGCAAGTATGATCATTGATGCTAGGGTACCAGGTTACCTTATTTGGTTTAAAGCAGCAATATGAACTGTCAAGAATTCTGAAGACTTGACCTCAAAGGATTTCATACCATGCCAATGAAAAACTTTTACTTCGAACTTTTGGATGAGGGCTATGGATATATAGGGGTGTGTGTGTGTATCCTATCTCTGATAAGAGCTATATAGCAATGATGTCATGGAGAATTTTCCCCATGGCATGCGCATGGAGATGCTCAGACGACATAAACTGCCTGTTTGTTTTTTCATGGCGATAACTCAGAAGTACTCATATGAAAGCAGATGCTATTTCAGTTTCAGTTTCTGCTTTGACTGTTCATTTATATAATTATAATTGTGGTTGGAAGTTTTACGATGCTGTGATCACAACTATATTTTCTTGGCGAAGTATTGTTTTTTGTTCTGGTCCCTCTTCTTGACTTATTCCAATCCCATAGCATTAGATTGCATATTTATATTTTCAGTTTCCCTTGCTTGAAGAATGCACACATGATTTCTATGATGTTATTGTACGGGTGTTAATTGAATTTTCAGGCCAGAGATTCTCAGAAATTGTTGGAAGTCCATATTATATGGCACCAGAGGTGCTCAAGCGGAACTATGGGCCAGAAATAGATATATGGAGTGCGGGAGTAATTCTATATATCTTGCTCTGTGGTGTTCCCCCATTTTGGGCAGGTAATTGCATTTCCTCTAGCAGTGCTATCTGCATTGTCATATGCATAAATCACCATGTCCGGAATAGGGGCATTCGTGCATGCTCCCGCTCCCGCTTTTTGTATCAATGCTCATGCCCTTATATATCAAAGTTCTAATATGGAGTGAGAGGTCAACATAAGTTAAATCTTGTATACCATGGTTTTAGGTGAGAAGGTTTTTATGCTTCTGTTTGGTCTATATTGTACATACATACGTGCCTACGTATTACTATCTCATATTTGGTTCACATGCGGTTGTTTTCTGCTCCTGAACTTTTCCTATTGCAACTCACAGGAAAACATGTTATTTACCATGAGGTTAATTGATTATAATGCAGAATCCGAGCAAGGGGTTGCACAGGCAATTCTTCGAGGTCTCATAGATTTCAAACGTGAACCTTGGCCCAGTATTTCAGAGAGTGCCAAAAGTCTTGTTAAGCAAATGTTAGAACCAGATCCCAAGCTTCGACTAACTGCCAAGCAGGTGCTTGGTATGTTCCATTTATTTTATGCTGAATTTCTTGATCTGAGGGATGATTTTTTTTTTTTTAAATTTTTCCTGTTTTGCAATTGGCATACTACGTTGTAGTTATTGGGTGTTAACTTTTACACCCTTGCAATGTTTGCTATATGTTGGGTTCTTCAATTCAATTTACGTGCAATGTTTCCAATTCTGATGCCCATCGATCAACGCAAGTTAGTGGAACTGGTATCCATATTATAATTAAATACGAAGTACATTTGCAACGCAAGACATCCAGTTTGAAGTTGCACCCATGCCTGATTGCTTTCTAAGTGAGATGATGTTTGGATTAGTTAATCCAACGATGAAGTGCTTTCTCATTCATACATGTTACTCATTATGCGCTACTTTTCTGTGTCTGCAGAGCATCCTTGGCTTCAAAATGCTAAGAAGGCTCCTAACGTTCCCCTTGGTGATGTAGTCAAGTCTAGGCTTAAGCAGTTTTCAATGATGAACAGATTCAAAAGAAAAGCTCTGAGGGTTGGTTGCATCTTTTAACATTTAACCTGTGATTTTATTGTATATTCCCTGCGAGCTGAGCTAAATTTGTACATTTAAAAATAGGTCATTGCCGATTTCTTATCCACTGAAGAAGTTGAAGACATCAAAGAAATGTTCAAGAAGATGGACAGCGACAATGATGGCATCGTTTCTGTTGAAGAACTAAAAGCTGGATTTCAAAATTTTGGATCTCAACTTGCTGAGTCTGAAGTTCAGAGTCTGATTGAAGCTGTATGGTTAACTTTCTCATTTTACTAGACTCTCTTGCATGAATTACGGCATCATTAGTTACTGCATCTCGTATTCCATCTTATCTGCCTAAAAACTATGTTATTTATAATGCACCCTTCATCAAGTAAAAACAAGTTGAAATGCTTTTTAGTACAGTATTCTTTACAGCTGAAATTTTAGATTTAACATCTTAATTTGGAATATGGTGTTCTAGTTATCAAATTGAAATCTTTTATATTGCCAACAGGTAAATACTAATGGGAAGGGAACACTTGACTACGGAGAATTTGTTGCAGTTTCCCTGCATCTAAAACGGATTGCTAATGATGAGCATCTTTGCAAAGCCTTCTCCTATTTTGACAAAGATGGGAATGGCTATATTGAACCAGATGAACTGCGGGGGGCCTTGACAGAAGATGGTGCAGATGATTGTACAGATGTAGCAAATGATATTTTCCAGGAAGTAGACACAGACAAGGTACATAGTTCATATGGTTCCCACTTGCTACCTTTATTTGATATGAAGGTGAATCTTACCCTCTGATATGATTGCACAATCACAGGATGGCCGTATCAGCTATGATGAATTTGTGGCTATGATGAAAACTGGAACAGATTGGAGGAAAGCATCTAGGCATTATTCACGAGGGAGATTCAACAGCTTGAGCTTAAAGTTGGTGAAAGATGGTTCTGTAAACTTAGGGACTGAGTAGTGGTCTAGTGTGGGTGTGGCCCCTCTTTTTAAATACCATTACAAAGTAGTGTAATATTCCTCTTACATTCTGGACCTGACTTCTTTGTGATTATTATTTGGTTCCCTTGTTAGATGTTTGCCTATTGACCAGGTGCTGTGCAAGTCAGGGAAGGAGCTGCATGCACCTACATACAAGCCCTTGTTGATTCCTTAAAACAAGCTGCCTTGGAGCCGTTGGTGTGTGACATGTATGATTCCTGTCTTTTAACCTCTCTCAACCTCCGTTCTGGTTAACAATGCTGAATCAAACTGCTTAGTGGTGCCAGAATATCTTTACCAAAGTAATGCGAATGCCTTGTTTTTGTATACTGGACTCCCTAGAAAATCAGTTCTTTCCTTCCTGAGATCTGATAGCTGCAATTTTTTTATTTGCTTATCAAGTTTTTTTGAATGCATGATGTGAGTACTTATATTTCACAACATAAGATGGGTCTGACAACAAAAAATTGTTTTATTTGGTCATCCATATGATTGCTGGCGCAAAAAAAAAAAAAATTCCATACGTTGATTCAAAAATTTTGATGACTTGTCACAGAACTTAAGGTGTTCTTACTAAGAAGCATCTGACATAATATTGATTATTCAGTTTGTCATTTGTGGGCCATCTTCTTATGAACAAGCCTAAAAAAGAAAAAGAAAAAGAAAAATGAAAATGATGGTACTGGATCTGTATCGGCATTTCGTTTTGTCTCAGCATTCAGGATTTCAAAATATATCTCAACGAACATAAAAGCATAATTCATGCAGAGCAAATTTAGTTGAAAGGGGTGTGATGAAAAGATATTATTCATTCTTGTCTTGAATAGAAGAGAGGTTTTCCACCTGAAAAAAGAGAAAGATTGAGAGGCAAAGAATTAAAGAAGGTTTAGTGCACTTATTTGTAGGCTGTAGCTGTCAATGTATGCTTTCGGTGGCATCCACGTATTGTTGCTTTTGACCCAATTCATGATGCTAATCCTGATGAGCATACAACTTCTCACACTTGTAACACTGAAGCTGATGATAATCATGAACCCAACATACTCTATTTCGTGGATAATCACCTTCAATGAAGCCTCCTTTGTCCTCACCATTAATCCACTTTTCTTTCCATTACATTGAACCTGTCCCTTAACTTCTGTACTCCCAACCCTATCGCATGGTTCCACATTTTCAGAGGCTATTAATCAACCGGCTAATTAAGGGCAAGTAGCATCTAAGGCCCTTTATAATGTCTCAATTTCTCAAAAATGGTTTTTATTGATAATTAGATTCTCTATAAAATGAGTTACATTTTTTTTTTGCCGAAATAAAATGAGTTACATTTTGGTATCTTATAATCATAAAATAATGTGATTTTGATTTTTTTTTATGATTTTTTTGAAGAAATGAATGAAAACTGCACTGTTTATAGTTTTTTTAAATCATACAAAAATGTAAAACCACACAATTTCATGACTGCAAGTGATGTATGACCTTGTTTTCAAGAAACCAAGTTATTAATTGAGGTAGAAAGCGACATCACCCTAAAAACAGGAGAACATAGGTCCGAATTTCAAGAAATACATTCATTTGGTGTCAAGTTTAAAGTGATTTGGGGATACCTTTAATCAAATAAAAAAAAATTGTGGTGTCAATCGGCTTGCTTGTTAGGCTCATAACTTGGATGTTGATATCCATGGTGCCAAACGTACATACTTTCTTTTGATGGATTAAAGCTAATATATCCAATTTTTGGTGTTTAGGGTAGTATTCTAAATTCTCTATTCACAGACTCCTGCATGCATTTATAAGGAGAATCCAACTAAAAAGAAGTCTTCAATAAAAAAAAGTTGATGTCATCTTTACGTGGGGATCACATTGGATGCTAAATGAAAAAATAAAAATAAAAAGGAATGAAATATGATACGAAAAGAAAGTTTGCAAGGATTCTAAAATCTTGATTGGCTTGCAATACAATCAACGAGGAATGATTTTTTTAGAATTGCATTCAGATTTCAAGTAAGAGAAATTATATCTAATAAATTGTCAAAATTTATCAATAAATGACTTTTACTTGTTATTGATAAGTATTTGAAGAAATTAACAAGTCTTTGGGATCTATTAGATATAATTTTTTATATTTAAGATCTAATTGTAATTCTCCCTTATTCTTTTCCACACATGGCTCACATGTAATCCGAAATCTATCTGGAATTGTTGATATGTATTGGGAGAAAAAGTAACAACAATGATGATTTGATTTGTCTCTTTTGTTTGTGTCAAAAATCAATCTGGATGTGACTAGCAAGCAAACGAATTTGGATCACAGGAAAAGTAAACGAATCAAATAAAGGAGAATAATATGTTAAATGTGATTAAATTCAATGAAGGCTCTATGTGCTTAGTTCCATCATGTTCTCCACTATCTGCCTTCTTCATTGGCCCTTCACCTCTCAAATGGAATCCTACACATATTGATTCTCTTTTCACCATTTTGAAATTCTGGGTTTTTCTTAGTAATTATTCAGTTGAGGCTGTGAATATGATCATAAAAAAAAAGTAAAATATCACTTGAAGATTGATGGGGAATTTGAACAAAATGATTGGATAATTTCTTGTAAGTCATTGTTGGGATATTATTCTTGATCATTTTTACCAAATGAATGCATGTATTGACTTGTGAAAGTAGTAGTACATATTTTATTATTAAAAATCAATTCATATTAGTTATTTATTCTCATTTATGACATAAAAAGGGGATTAATTTAGGTAAATAAAGTAATTCGTACTTGTTTAGTTTCACTTTTAACCAATAACTAAAAACATGATTTTAATGGAAGCAATCGTTTGTTTATTGTATATTTTCATCAATAAAATTTCATTGAAATTACATAGAATTTCTTAATTTCCTTAACATTTTAGAAAAGTTGCTTATTTTAAAAAAACAGAGAAGAGATTTGTGTCATTTTAACAATTTTTTTGTTAGTTTCCTTATATTTAAAAAAAGGACGTGTAAATTTTGAAATTAGAGGGCCTGCGTGTAATCCTGGCAAAATTAAGAGAAAGTTTGTGTAAGCTTTGAAAGTAAAAGGAAAAATATAAACAATTTAAGTAAACATTTAGATGGGTACCTTTGCTTGAATTTGTAAATGTTATTTTTAGAGAAATTTGCAATCAAATCTCAAATAGAAGAATTAATGAATTAAAGGTTTCAAAGATTTACAAAATTACGATAAGGTCTTAAGAGTGTTGCTGAGATTGTCATTAACAACCTTACCAGCCTTCATTAACAACCTCAACATTTACTCCTGTGACTTTATGATAATTTTATGAATTTTTGGAATATTTCTTTATTAATTCTCCTATTTAACACGTGATTGTAAATTTCCCTTATTTTCATATCTATGTGAGTTAGTCAAATTTCATAAAATAAAAAGAAGAATGAATTTTAAAATATCATCTTTCCTGCTGTGGTTAGGCACGTTTCACACTACACATGGTTGATTGGACATAAATTACATAATAATTACCTTAAATTTATAAAAGAACAACAGTGGAGTTTAGAGTAATCATATTAAACATCAAGGTCTCCAAAAGAACAACGAGTAAAATAAATTAAAACCCAACCCGCATATGGGATGACATTAATTTTACTTTATATTTTTCATATTTAATTATATTGATGATTTTTTGGGCAAAAAAGATTATATCAATGCTTTTATATATGTAAACAATAATGTAGGAAAATGAAAGTTAATTTGTTTGACAGTGAAATATAAACAAAGTTAGTACAGTCAATGGCGGATTCAGGACTTTGATTCAGGGGGTGCAAACTATTTTTTTAGAATATAAGTAAGACTTATTTTTAATATCTTTTAAAAATAATTTGAGCAAAAATTCAGTAGGTTCAAAATTAGCAAATGAGTAGGTGCAAAATAAATCACATAGTACTAATATATACATAATTTTCTAGAAGTTCGAGGGTGCAGTTGCACCCGGTAGGGACCAAGTAGGTCCGCCTATGAGTACAATATTTCATTTATCAAATTTGTTATTATTCAGATTTTAATCCCTTAAATCTCAAATCATAGGTTTTGATCTTTTAAGTTTCATTCCATTTAAATATTAGTTTTTATAATTTTAATAAAGACCTATATCATTTAGAAATTTAGGGGATTAAAACACAATTATATCTTTAACTACTTGTTCTATAGCATAAACTCTATTCTTGGATTCATATGTTTTTTATACTTAATTATAGGAAAAAGAATTTGAAATCTCCACTAATAATATATTTTTGTTTAGTTCTCTACATTACGAGGGACTAATCTTTTCGCTAAACTCAATCTCCATGGAAGGTAATATAATATATTTTAATCTTGAAGAACCGACCTTATGCATAGCTTACAATAGCTTCATGAAATAAATGGTGCATGATAGTCTTTTACTTATACACAACTTCACAATCCTTCTAATTAATCATAATTTGTTTTTGATAAGGATACTGACTAATCATAATGCATGTTTTTGGACTTTAACTAGTAATGTGCGGAGGGATCGATGAGTGTCATCAAAAGTAACTATAAAACTTTTGGATACTAGCTATAATGTGTCTTATATTTTGAAAAATGATAGTCAGGGAAAAAAAAAAATTTAAGATGAATATGGGATTCTTGCAGTTGTTTGAATTGACACAAAAATTGCACATATATAGTTTAAGAGTAAAATTGAACAAAAATCACTTTAAAATATTAGGTGCTATTGCAAAAATTACTTTAGATATCATATGAAACATATATAAATAAATTAGTTTAAGTCATTCAGTGCCCCTGAAATATATTTCTAAAAGATGCATGCATCTTCAACAATAAAAATTGGGCCCGTTTGGGAATACGGTAGAGAAGTACTTTTACGCAAGATGAGGTAAATATATTGAACGTGCATTTGACTTTTCCAAACATTGTCACAAACAAGTCCATTATGTTGAGCCAGCTTTTCTCCATTTGGGATCTAATTCAAGTCTAGATGGAATCCCTGGTACTAAATATATGATGATTGGATATTTTTTGTATTAAAAAACATGTTGCTCAAGTTTACATTTTATTTCTCCTTGAAAAATCAAAATAATTCGAATCAAATTCTTTCTAACAAGTTGGAAATAATTGAAAAAAAAAACATCAAATTGCAGGTGCAATTATATATGTTGATGAGTTGTCTATTTAATTATTGATCTAATGTGATTCTACTATTGTATTTCACAGTCCCTTTTTATAGCTTGTACTCTCTATCTTGTTAAGAAGAGTCAGCTGTTATACCATAAATTAAATATTTGGTATAGCCACAGAGTTTACCATAATTATATTGGTGACTCCACAAAGCTATCAGCCAAAAATAAAGGATCATCACTAGAGGTTCTATATATACACATGTACACACACACACATGCGCGCGTGCTGACATGTCTTGTGTGAACAACATTGTTTCTCGGAAAAGATTATATTGTAACCTGTGGTTCCTTTACACCACTCTCATCTTAATCTCTCTGTTTTCTTATACAATATTTCAGAAAAGAGGTTGAGTTGATCCATGACAAAAGGGTAGGTTGCTAACTCATGACCTGGTGGGGCAAATTCTGTCTGTATAGAAAGTATGACAAGCAAACTCCTTCTTATCTGATGTCAAAGATAGAAATAACCTAATTTCATTAAGTTGTGAAGGCGCCTTCTAAACATTATTACTGAAACCGCAACTAAATGACACTCTTCAAGATTCGAACTCTCGTGGTTTCTTCAAAACAATTTCTATCACATTCTGTTCGAAGTAATATATCATTCAAAAATAATATAAGTTAAACACTAAATGTATGAAAAAAATTGTGTTTTCTTAAGACTAGCTAAACACATTTTCCCCTAAATCACAAGGTGTTCATTAGTTAATGGATTTTACAAATCCATTAACACATTTTCCCCTAAATCACAAAGTGTTCATTCTTACAACAATAAGAAGAAGATTACGCCGGTTTAAAAATTAATGGATGGTAACTTTTAAACCATGAACTTGTTTTTATGGTTTGATTAAGAATATTTGGGATTACTAATAATGAATAAATTTAAAATGTAAAATTTAATAGTGCGGCTCATATAAATTTTATGCAACACATTCTTAATCATATGTCGATATCTTTGCATTGATTTAAATGAACTTTGATTGAAATTGTTTTGGCCATTAAACTGGTTCTGACATTAGTTCAAACTTCACAGTTCATCAGTTCGAAAACAAGTTTAATCGAATTAATTATTGTTAATGTTATTGATTTTGATGTCTTTTCCATTTTAGCTAGTTTTGAAAGCATCCTATAGAGTGAAATAGAGTGTAGGTTGTTAAATTTATCAAAACAAAATAAAGTGTAGTTTGTTAAATTTATGGGAAATTCGATTTGATTATGAGAATTTTATTATTGCATCATTCTTGAGTCATAAATAATATACTTACTACTTCTTATCCTTAATATAGGTTTAGGTTAAATTTCTTGAAAAATTAAGGAAGTTGAATATACTATTTTAGATATATTATTTTAAAGTACTCATATGTATCATTAGAGTATATTTCAATTTATAAGTCAAACAAATTTACTTAAGAAAAATGATAAATGTATAGTTTATTTAGCTTCATCAATTTCTTCAAAAAGATCAACTCACGGCTTGTATTAATAAGCAGAGGTAATATGATTATGGTAGAATGTAATAGCCTAATACATAGTTTTAATTATACACTAAGTTCTTCATTACACGTCATCAGTTTCCCCTAATCTAAGCCAATATAGTCCATGAATTGTAATTACAAACATTAATTCAAGGTTCATTAGTTGTTCAGTCATACATGTATAAGAGTTTTTTTGGGCATAAATCTTGCATAATTTCATAACACACACACAGATTTCATCAACAAAACCTTTATAGCACAACACTGAAACATTCCCAGATCGGGAATAACAACCAAAACTGAAGCAAAAACCAGAAAAAAAGATAAACAAAACTTAAAAGTAGCATTAAACAAGAGAAACAAAAATGAAGACATGTAATTCCCATAGTTATCCGTAGATCATCAGCTAGTTTCTTCACAAGAGAGGAGAAGGGGGAATGGCTAAGAGTTTTGCCAAGATTCATCAACTCCTTCATCATATATTCAAGTTGAATGTCCCCTTTAACAAGTGAAAAGACAGCGAATTGAATCTCAAAAAACTCCAAACCAAAGAAGGCATGGTAAGAGTGTTGTTGACTTGATTATTACAAATATTCAATTGACTGATTTCAGGAAATTAACTAAAGAAGTTAAATAAATTACAGTCATTTAATTATAATGTATACATCATGTTATCTCTAAAGCTGCATGGAACATTTATGAGTATCATCAGATTTAATATTTTAAAGCAATTTATTTAACCTCTTTGATATCTCCAAATCAATCAACTGGGTTTTACGTACGTTGAAGACCAGGGGTAGCAGTGTCTGTTATTGTTTAGGAAGGATTTTCAATTCCTTTTAGCAAGTACATTACCAGAAAAATGTCATTTAGCGACGGAAAAATTCATCGCTAAATGGTTATTTTCCATCAGAAAATTTTCATTTAATGACGGAAAAATATTAATAACCCTCATTTTAGCAACAGAAAATAGTATTTCCGTCGCTAAATGACATTTTTTTTATGATGGTATTAGAGTGAATCAAAGATTGTGAATTAGAGTGAGAGGGTGAAGTATGAAGAGAGAATTGAAGACAATACAAATGAACATGTGTAATGTGGAGGAATTAAGAACAGTGGGAGGAGACAAGAGGAGAAGGACAAGCAGGAGATGGGAACAAGAGAAGTGGGCAGATGGTGACAATGATGATGTTGTTTGGTGAGTGAATAGCACTCACAAATTCGAAGATGCCACAAAAGGAAAAATGGCTGTGTGGTTCTCATCACAGCATCATTTTGTATTTTGTGAGCGTTTGTGTCTGTGTGACTCACATCTGTACCTTCTACTGGGACCCTTCCCACGTGACATGCACATGAATGGGCTCCCCCACTTTCTTTTTCTTTTACTTGTCTCCTCAATTTTTTAACTTATTGCATAATAGATATAGTCCACAAAATTAACATTAATGTATGATATAAAAATTCACTCTACCATTATTTGTAAGATAAAATCATTATTATAAGATCTTAACAAAATAATGTAATCACTAATGAATTTCATAATAAGTGAACGATATGGTTGATCAAAAATTACCGAATTTATGTAAACATGATTCAATCCGACCTAATAAAAAGTAACTTGAACAAGGAATGGATTGGACAAGACCAACCTGATCAGTGGTTTATCCAACTGAATGGGAGAAGGGGAAGAAGTATGAAAACGCACAAATTTATCCTGGTTCATCCAGCCACCGTTGGGTCTATATTAAGTTTCAAGATTAGTCATAACATTCTTTACCATCTTTAATATGCACAACAGCTTTAATCCTTACTATAAGTACACTTGTATTTGTTCGGAAAACCCACAAAATCACTTAATAAAATATTTTCATCTAGTCAAGATAAAACTTATTTCACATACTTATATGAAATTCTATAAAACCAATTAAAGCAAACTAATTTAAGCACTAGTGTATGGTTAATAGTGATTTTTTCTCAATTATATCCTTATTTATTTTATTAGTTGGAAAGAGAGAAATATGGGTAATGGTAAGAATCATTTATAAATGTACAGAGAGAGGGAGAGAATTTTAAACAGGTAAACTGAAATTTTTTAATCAATATTTGAGGTATATTTAATGACTTGATTAATTATTATTCCCTGATAAATATTGTAGGGTTCATAATATGTAAATAATGGAGACTTGTTGGGAGCACATGGTACATAGTCCCCATTAAGTAATTATCATTCCTATGTGGATTCGTATGGACCAACGAAACACTAAACGAATGTTTCCCACGTGACAACAAATCTCTTACATGTTGTCTATATAATATATATATATAT